>APFE030131334.1:0-25316 GCA_000404065.3 Pinus taeda | reverse complement strand
ATAGGCACTTCAATTAAACAGCAAATGATCTCTTTGATATGGTTTGTTTCAATCAATCATAAGCTAAGGACAAGTAGCGGTCCTTTCTTGCTTGTTACTAGATTTCTTTAAGGTCTAGGGAGATCCATCTTGTTCGTGAGAGGGATTAGTCTGCATAACAAATTTGTGACTCTGCTGGGGAGCGTCTCACTCTCCATCTTTATCTTTGTTTTGACCTTTGATCCTTTTGTCATAGCCCTCTCCGAGTGTTTGGAAAATACTAAAATTATGGATATTATGATTTATTTGACTTGTTTTTATTTTTTCTAAAAAATTCCTAGTGTGTGCACTTTATCATTAGGCACAAAGCATATTTCTGCACACTTTTTCCTTTACAACAATGAGTATGTGCACTAGATTGATCTATTGCCTGTGCACATACCTAAAATTTTTGAAAATTTCAGTTTTCTCTTCGTCAAGTCCATAAATTTTTGTTTTTCCTGTTTAATTACACTTGTTTACTTTTTGGAAATCTCCTTTTTATTTTGATTTGACTTTCTGGGTTGCCTTTTGAAAAATTATTTACTTTTGCAAATTAGTGTTCGAAGTTTCATCTGGTGAATTACTGATTAATCAATGGAAGGACTAGTCATTGATGAGATAGTTTGATTTTGTTTTTTATTTCAAAGCATCAGATTAGGTACTTTGTTTTCTCGATTGCAAAGTGTCATTAGTGTTAGAAAAATTTAGGGCTTTTCAAGAGAGCACATGTGATTGAGAGTTTGTTGTTTTTCCAGAGTGATTACTGATTATTTTTCTCTATAAGACAACACAATCTTCTGCTTGCAGTGGTTTGCAACTCATTATGTCAAATTGAAATTATAGCTTGTGTATGTTGAAGGAAGAATTCATTGATTCTTTTTTAGTATGTAAGAAGTCGACAAGATCAAATTTTTGCTTCTTGTAACTTATATTTTGAGGAACTTAGGTTGCATTTCTCGAAGAAGAGCCAAGAATCGTGTATTTTGCATTCTCTTTGATGTGTATGTTGGAAATGATTCATCGATTCTTATATTTTTTGAAAAGTTAATGAAACATCTTCCCTTATTTTAGTTACAATTCATCAAAATGAAAAGATTGCAATATCATGTTCGATTGCATTAGGTTTTGAGTCAAGTCATAACACCATCAGTTTCACATCTATTTACCCTGCGAGTAAGTAACATCTTGTAAAAATAGCACTAATAAAATAAATTTAGAATTTTTTATTATTTTAGGGCTCTCTTCCACGTACATTAGATCAAGTTGTAAGGATTTGGAATAGGGAAGTGAGTTAATTTTTCAAAGTTCCACACAAACATTAACATCTTGCGATAGGGAGTAAATACTTTATTGCAATTTGGATATGGGAAGCTCCGCTTACAAGTGAGTTAAGTATGAGATCATATCAGACCCAATGGAGTGATGAACCCCATTTCATTGCTTATGGTAGAGTGTTTTACATGTATTAAAAATGGTGTCGAAAGGTACTTGGGAGTCACTTGGAAGTAAACCTCGGACTAACCATGTTGAGGAACTTTCAAGGGGATTGAGCTTTGTTACTTTGCCCTTGCGTGTACGTCTAATCTACGACTGTCCCCCAGGTTAAATTGTTTTACGTGGTAACCTTAGAGACCATAATCTTAGGGCTATTACCTGAGGTGACGTCAAAGGGGCAATCTCTGTTGTACCTGGAACAGACGTTGGCTTGAATCACTTGGACATTTTTGGAGGGTATTCCTCATTCAAGATGGCATACATGAAGTTTACTTGCACCAGATTGTGTATATTAAGGAGGTTGTCAGCATAACTAGTTCCACCAGCTCTATCTTTAGCCACTTTTCACATTGATCGCTGCAATGTTGGGTTTCATCACCAACTAGTGATTTCACTGTGAAAATCTTGTTTGCATGGTTTGATTCCTTAGATTTACTAGCACATGTTATTTGCTTGTTTTTACTTTTTACAAACATTAGTTGTGGATTGTTATTTTCAATTATTAATATTGATAATAAATTTATCTAAGTTGAATCTAATGGCAACAATTCTAGAAGTTACTGATAAATAACCCCCTTTTAATGGGAATCCTAATCCTCTCCCTGACTTTGCAAATGTTGTTCCTCCTTATATGGCTACGTTGTCGCTTCCCAGATTCACGATAGGTTTACCGGTGTGGTTGTTTTCAACGTCTTTGATCCCAAGTACCCAAACTATTCCACCTCAACCAAGTTTTTCACCTCAAATGAGTTTATCATCTCAACATCACCAACCTCATGTTGACCCTTTACCTTCTTCACCCAACATGTCCTCCTCCCATTCCTCTTCTTCGCTTGGTTAAAGTCTTGATGCAAGTAACGAAGTGACTAAGAAGAAGAAGAAAGGGAAGAAGAAGACAAAGAAGCAAGATAAGAAGGATGTCAACCAACCAACCATCGTTGTAGGTAATGGTAATGTTGAGGAAACTTCCAACATGCATCACAATCCCATATACCCTTGCAAGCTTTGTAAGGGTGACCACTTCCTTATTAATTGTCCCGGTATCCCTAAGGTCTTGGAAGTATGGTCAGAACATTCTTATCAACCTATTGTTGATCCATCAACTAGTAATTGTGAGGTTCCTAGGAAAAAGGGTAAAGTTAGGTTTCCTTGTAGGTTATGCAAAGGGATTCATCATAGTCACATTTTCCCTCATATGGACAAAGCCTCAAAATTGTTGGAAAAACTTATTGTTCCACAACAACAACTTCCAACTGGTTACCTAAACTTTCTCCCAACCTACCGTTAGTTGACGAAGTGATTGATCTAATTCCAATTACAGTCAATCCCACTCTTCCATTAGAAAGTGAAACACATATCACTCAGGTTGATGAGCCATTGGTTGATCAAGTGGTCAACTCGATACCATCTTTAGTTGATCCCACTCTCTCTTTATAAAATGAAAATAATACCGCTCGAGTTCTTCTTGTTACTATAGATTCTTCTAAACATGGGTATATTTCACCTATTTTCGTTGATCCCCCTCCAAATAACAAGGTTATTTCATTTGGTTGGAGTACGCTGACAGGACCTCGTCTTCCTTCTTCCACCCCTCTCCAAATCACTGTGAAAGTTTATGGTAAGAATGTACAACACACAAATGTAGATGAAGGTGCTTATGTCTGTGTTTTATCCTCATTGGCTTGGAAAGCTTTAGGTTCCCATAAGCTTGTTCTTGTTACACATAATATTTTAGCTTTTAACAAGATCATTAGTGAACCTTTAGGGATCCCTCATAATTTACCTATTACTCTGGAAGGTAAAATTGTTTGTATCGATCTTATGGTAGTCAAAGGCCCCTTGGATTTCAATTTGCTCCTTGGGAAAGACTATGTCTATGCCATGAAAGTTGTCATATCAACACTCTTTCACGTGATGTATTTTACTCACAATGGAAACATTGTGAATATTGACCAGCTTTCATTCATTGATCTTGATTTGACTACCAGCCATCCGACATCACTGATTGTTCTGTATCTATAACTGATATCTACCCCGCCACAGGTTAACTATGTGGCAACTAGTCCCATGTTTTGAGTTACTGATCCAAGCGAGCCTCTCACTGTTTACTCAAATTCTTATGACTTAGATATAGTAATTGACATAGGGAACCTTATGGGCTGTTGAGTAGGTAAATCCTCTCCGCGGACATAAACAATCCCTCTAGCCCAATGAGTGGGACTAGCAACAAACGAGACAATCTATAAGACATTTTCCTAGGTTACAATCGAAATAAGAGAAGAGGAAGGAGACCGACCTCACTCTGATGCTATAATGCACTCCTTTGTTGAAGATCTTGATCACTTGCTCCTCAGGCTCATTCCTTGCTACTTATAGTGTTTGAATACCTGCACAAGAGGCCAAAGACACAACAAAGCATAAAAGTGCAACAAGCATAATCAAATGTAATCCACTTAACAAATCAAGGAGCATTAAGATAAATGAAGCATTGACACAAATATTTATGGAAAGTGAACCATCAGTTGTAGATATGAATAAACAAAAGAGGAAGCATACAAGCCAGGCCTTGATGTTAGTAGCCTTCCTTGAGTGAATGTCCAAGTCCAATCTCAAGCTCTCTAAGCACTCCTTCTCCAAGCCAAAGTGAATAGCATGTAGGCACTATCTCATCATAAGGGTGCAAATAATCAGAGACCAACCATTTGGGAATGGAGGGGGATGAATTTATAGGCAGGGAGAGGGAGTTAGGATCTCACCAAAGATAGGGGAAGGTCCTCATCTCAAGGAGGAAGCTCATAGGGATAAGATCAAAGGGTAATATTGAGAGAATTATACCACATCCACAACAAACATCATCCAGATCGCCATTCTGGAAGCTTCTAGATCGCGAAGCTTCTCCTCCACTTTGGGGTTCAATGCGAGCATCCAGGGAAAAGTCACGCTAGCAGCACGAGGCCCATATGGTGCAACCTGCCATCAGCGCGAGAGGGCAGTGTCACAGTCGCGTTGACCCAAAAATTAGGGTTTTGAGCTCATTTTTCTCAGGAAAGGCTCAAAGAAACTTTTCATTAGTTCTTCAGGGAGGATCTGGACTGCATATCAGGATGGGTACACTGCATAGTTTTCAAGGTTTTGGCACTTTGGGGCATGACACAAGGAATTGTAGGAGGTGTGACAAAATATAGTGGGGGAATTTGAAATGGATTTTCTTACCCCTATTTATTCTCTTCATATGTCTTCTTTCCAGAGAGCTATTCTTCCCTCTGATGAAGATATCTTGGAAGCCATGGTCAGGAAACATACCTTGGCATGTGTTTCTTCCAAATGGAAGACATGATCCAGGTCACCATGAGGATGGTTCTTTTACTATGTCAACTCATTAAAAAATGAAACAAATTACAAAGAGGATAGTTCTTTTATAGTTTCAACCTCATAAAAGATGAAATAGGTTCCTAAGAGCATAGTTATTTTTGTTTCAAGCTTGCATAAAGATGAATCACCCCTTGAGGATGGTTGTTTTACTGTGTCAACCTCGTTGAAAAAATGAAACAAATACCAATGAGGATAGTTCCTTTATTATGTCAACCTCGTTTAAAATGAAGCGAATACCCCTAAGGATGGTTATTTTACTGTGTCAAGCTCGTTAAAAATGAAACAAGTGCCTGAGAGGAAGCTTCTTTTATTGTGTCAACCTCATTAAAAAATGAAACAATTAACTGTGAGGATAGTTCTTTTACTATGTCAACCTCATTAAAAAATTAAATAAATTTCCTCTGAGGATGGCTCTTTTGTTATGTCAACCTCGCTAAAAAATGAAATAAACTCTGAGCATAGTTATTTTTGTTTCAAGCTCGCATAAAAATAAAACCAACTTTTGAAAATCATGAGCATAGTTCTATTCGAAGCTCATTAAAAAATGAAACAAGTCCATGTTTAAACAGAGTCTTTTATGTGATTTTATCAATAAACCTTTATTTTATTTGCCTAATCATAATTTACCGTTTACTTAAGCAGATCAAACAAATATTGGGGGGCATGTGCCTCTCCATGGGTACATTGTAATTATGTTTTGTGTGCAAAAACATTTTAGCATATTTTTACAATTTTCTACTACTTTTCCTATTTATCTTGCGTTACATTTGATTACTGATGCATTGGCATTTGTAAACATATGTAAGAAAGCAAAAACAATATTAATCTATATTTTGTACAAGATAGACTGAGATAGAAGTAATAGTTTTCATTAGTTAAAATGTTTGTAAAAAGTGTGGTTTTTACAAAAGTGCCATCCATCCAAGCCTCATGGCCTTTATTATCTGAACATGCTAATACATAATCAAAAAACAAAATCTAGCCCTAAGACTAGTAGATACACACGATGATCATGGTAGCAGACAATAGTGCGAGATATTCGTTTAGGAACTCCTATGGTGTGCCTATGATAGTGAAGAGGCAAGTCATCAAACCCAACATCCTGGATGTCTAAACTCATGAAACTCTCAAGGTTGTGCTCCAGCTCAGCCAATTCCTCTGCTGTGTCGGGGTTCTGTACTGCGGGAGATGTTGGCTGCTCATCGCGCCTATCAAATCTGTGTAGTCCTGCTGGTCTCACTGGGCCCACATCTGCACGATCATTTCAAATTGTTAGCTTTGGATGCCGAAAAATTAAAATATTAAAAACTTCAAAACAACCAAAATGTGAAGTTTTTACCTAGGTCACCCCACTACATTCCATCTGGTAGTCGCATATCTAGATCACCTTTGTAATCCATGCCTACATATGGAAAGTCTTCAATCATGATAATTTGACTTTCCAACCATCCAAAGAAATCACGAGTATACTGAATCGTTGGGCCTTCACCACCTCCTCGGCGTGCCATCGGTGTGACCCACTTCAAAATGTGAGAATCTCGCGGTCCTCCTCCATCTATGGTTACCTATGGAGCGAGAAGGGGGGTCCTCTCTAGAGAAAACAAGATAACAAAGGCACCATACCCAAAATTCTTGAGTGTGCTAGTTTTCACTCTAGTTAGTTTCCCTTTCAGGTTCGAGACTACCCCTTCACACTAGTTGAATATTGTAGGTTACAAGCACTCTACGGAGATTTACATCTGAGCCTTAGTAAGCAAGTGAAGAGTTGCACATCCACATAGTCATGCAACAGTGAAGCTAATAGGTCTCAAAGGAAGCCTCTCAATGGTTTTGATGTCAATTCCCCTATCTTTGAGAGCAGCCCCTCGAAAGCAATGTTGCACTAGATAGGTGGTAGTTGTTTCACCACCTCGTCTATATCCATACATACAAATATCCTCTCCATGGCGTGGGAGCCCAGACAAGAAATGAATGTCATCGACATCGATAGTGAATCTATGGTCTCGAATCACAAATCATTCTTCCTGTACATTCCACTTTCTCACCATCCATTCCAACAAGTCTAGCTGGGCCTTCATGCCTGGAATTGTGAAAAAATTATACAGGCCACAGTTTTTTAGTGCCTGTTGTTAGCCTCAACAGTGTCCCAAGGTTGAGAAAGGAGACCAACGGAGGTAACCTCAAACCAATCTTTTAGTTTGGCAGCTAGTCCTACCAAACCAGAAAGGGCTCTCTCTATGGTAACAACCAAGGATTTGACTGGTGCAAGAATGGATTTTAGGCTATATAGTTCATCTCAATTTGGGGTTTTTGATTTTAGGGTTTTTGTTGGATGATGGTCTAGGTCTAGGGGGCTAGGTCAAGGTTTCCAAAAGATGAGTTTGCAGAGATATAATGGGGCAAGGTAGGCAGGTTCAGTTAGCATTTTTTTTTTGTCATGGCGGATGGGGTAGAAAAGTAAGGTTTCAAAATGAGCATGAGTTTCATGAATTCATTTTTATCAAAGGAAAATGTAACAAAAATATGAGAGTTTCAACAAAACAGAGCATAAACATATGAATTCTGTTTAATACTTATGAAACAATCACAAGAAAGAATTAAGATGGAAGTAGAGAGGACAATTCATTCATACTGACAATAATAGAATAAAAAATATTGCTAATGAACATGCCACGTGAATCCCACTATAATAGCTGCAACCCCTGTATATTACCCATGCAAATAATCACAAGTACACTAGCTCCACAAAGCTTTGACTAAACAACATCCAACCCTTCCATTCAGTTTGATTTGGGTAGATAGAGACCAAAACAACTCTTTCCCCCTCTCAAGGGTTGAATCCATCATGATCGGAAATTTTTACAAGAATATCTCCAACCAAACCTAAACCTAGGGAAGTTAAAAACAAACTCCCTAATTAAACCAACTGATTCATTTTGACTTTACAAACATAAGTAAGCATGAATCTACATGAAATTTACGTTGTCCAAATAATTCACATTTAATTACATCACATGATTTCCCTGGGAGGAGTAATTTGAACAACATATTTGACTTTGATTGGAGAAAATTTGAATTCTTGTCTTCCTGGGAAAAGCGCAGCGAATTCTGGGAAAAGTGCAACGCCAACTTGGAGGACAGTTTTAAGTGACTTCCCATGCTCCAAATTCTGATATGAAGGCATCTTTGGAAACATTAGGATTTATAGTCCTCCATAGAATCCTTAAGCATGCAAAATGGCCTCTCCAAGGATGAGAAAAATGGATTCTCCCAAGGTCACTCTAAAAGCGCAGCGCCAGGGTGAAAACAGTGGCAGAAAGTGGTTTTTTGGTCGTTTTCTTCCAAACTGAAGGCTAACATGGCACGCAAGTGGCATAGATGATATGTGTAGGTGATAAGATATCCAAGAATAATAAAAAAATATCATTTGGAGGCCCTAGGGAAAAGCGCAGCACGAGGGTGCTGCGCTTTTGGCTAACTGAAATTTCCAAAAATTATGGGTTTTCTGCAAAAATAGGGCTCAAAGATGGAGAAATATATCTCTAACCATAAAAATTGTTACAAAACTGAGAGAGGTTTTTGTTCTTTGGTATGTTATGAACAAAAACATCTTCCAGTTTTCAAAAATACATTTCCGTTTGTTCAAAATCAAAGTTTGAAGTAAAAGCGCAATGAAAAGTTTGGAGAGTGATTTGGAGGCCTTACCAGAGGATTTTTTGGTTGAAAGGGGCATGGTTGCAAATCTTAGGATGTATTATACACAATAGAGTCATCAAGCACTGCAAACACATGCTCTAAGATACCTAAAAGTTCAATCTCCCAAGACTACTCTAGAAGTGCAACAACTCTCCTATAACAACTATATTTTGGGCATTTATACCAAATAATAACACCTGTGTATAAACTGAAGGAGGTTTTTGTTCCTTGGTATATTATTGACAAAAACCTCTTTCAATTTTGTCAAATTAATATTCCTTACTTCAGAAAATAATTTTGAAGTAGAATTGTCCCTGTGTGCAATGTAAACCCTAGCAAATGATCACGAAACTCTAAAAATGATGCCAATCACCTCCGTTGATACTATAAAGTCTATCCCTACTATGTTGGCTTTGTCCCTCCTGAAATTAGTGGCAAAGAGGCTTGTCAACTTGGCATGGCAGCCTACATCTTAAACCTTTTCACAAAAACCTAGACAACCCATATCCCTAAAGGCTTTCCCAATGAAAGATGAAGCCATGATTTCTTGGACTTTGGTGGGCTGAACTTGATTATTTTCCCTCATTTATACTTTTTATTGTCAGTGTGTGTGGTCTTTGCTTCCATGGTGAAACCCTAGCTCCCTAGGAGGAAAAATTAGGGTTTACTCTTGGGAAAATAGGAGATTTGGGACTGTCTTGTTGAAGGAATGGAAAGGAGGGGTTAGGGAGTGTGTAAATTTATGGGAAAATTTTAGGGGATTAGGATAGATGTTAGGGAGTGTAAGGAAGTGGAAATTCTTGAAAACAGTGAGGGGAAGGTGTGAAAATGACCAAAACATAGTCCTAGCCTAAGAAAGTGTCAAAAGTGTAGCAATAGGCTAGGGTTTGTGGGAAGGTGAGGGAAATGAGGGGAATGGGCATGGGAAAAGGTCAAGGAAGGTATATGGAGGATAAGGGAGGGTGTTTGAGTATAAAAATTATGGTTTTACCACAAAAAAGGATGCAAAATGATTAGGAGACCAAAAATGCAGCAAAACCCTAGGATAGGGTGATTCACTGACTCTTGTTGAGCAAAATGATGAAAGGAAGGATGAAGGAGGAGTGAATGAAGTTCACTTACTTATTGATGATTTTTTGGACCTATAATTTGATGAAGAAAACCTCTGCAATGGATGATTTTGATCCTTTTCTAGAAGCGTGGCAAGGTTGCCAGAAGCGCAACGAGGAGGTGAAATGACTGACTTTGTTGGTAAGAAATTTATTTTTAGAGGGTGGAAATGCTTCTTTCTAGTGGAGTGATGTCTTATGGGGGTGGAATGAGCAAATGGTTTTCTCCTTCCAAAGCTTTAAATTTTCTCAAGTTTTATTGATCAACCAATGTGGAATTAAATAATGCTTGAGAACATGGGTCTATGCTAGTATTTGTTTTAAACTGATTATATGTTTTAAAATATGTTGTTTGTGCTTATATGTGAATGTGCTTAAATTGATATATAAATGCATATAACAATGAATAATGCAGCAGTAAAAACAAACACATAAGACAACAAATTAATTAGGAGTTCACCCACAACTCTTGGGCTACATCTCCGTGAGCTCTAGTCAACTCAACTAGGCTCTCTGGGATTATGGCATAAGTCCTTTTTTTTACAAGCTCTTGCCTCAATTCCTGTTGTTCTACATAGAAATAGTGGGTTCAAACACCATTATCCCTTGTCTCTTGAAGCTCTGGCTCTTGGCTCTTGGTTCTGGCTCTTTGGCTCTGACTCTGGCTCTTCGACTTTAGCTCTGGCTCTGGCTCTTCGACTCTGGCTTATTTCTACCCTCTATCAGTTTACAACCCTCTTGGTTTTTCACTCGGCTTCCAAGTGACTCCCTTGGCTGCTCTTTTTCTTCTGTGCTGCCTCCTTCACCTCAGCTTCCTGCTTTGGCTTCACTATCAGTAATAAACAATCAACAACAACAACCTCAACAACCAACTAAAACTCAGCAGCCATAAACAACCCCCTTGTTTCTGTTGTTCTATGGCTTTTAATCCAAATCGGCATTGTCCGTTTGTTTTCCCTTTTGCGCTCTTCGTCTTCCCACCACAGTTTGCTCAAATCCCATCCCTGAGCATTAGAAATCATTACTAAACGCTCTTAGGGATGGACGCCACCTATACTGTAACAGAAGGGGACTATTGGTGCTTGGAATCCTTAGAAACAGTCGTTCCCTATTTACATAGAGAACATTGTAAAACACGGGAAAATCCGTAGAAAACACTATTCCGTACTTCAAATTTTCATAACTGCGCTCTATAACATTATCGTGTCCGCCTATGAGTCATCATTGCATGTCGCAAGGGCCTGCCCCTTTGTATTTTTATAATTGCATTAAAACGTTGCAAGTCTCGCTTATATCACTATTTCCCTTTGTATTGAAAATACATAAAAAAACGTTGAAAATCCCGCTTACCGGACTTGAAATTATATGTAACGGCATTAATAAGGCCTTTCGGGTCCGCAATATTGCATCGAGCACTTCCTTTCATATTTCGTTTACTAAATGAAATATGCAAAATATATATAAAATGGTCGTTTTACGGATCTCAAATTTTATGAGATATCACCCATATCTCCATCGGGTCCGGCTATCGCATCACGCAGATATATATATATATATATTGGCCCCGCTCCATTGTAATGTGCCGACGCGATACTGTGATGCGACAAGTCGCAATTGCAGATTGCACAAGCTCGAGGTCTTTCCCATATAGTATGGTGTATGCTAGCGCCAATTGCAATTCGCCGATATCGGCGATCGCGGTATCAGATCAGCTCGATCCCATTGCATGTTATGCCTCTGATTGCCTCCACCTGTCACTGTCGATGCAATATGCCAATCGGATCTGATTCGTTGATCGGCCAGATCCGACCTCTCCTGTTCACTCACTGTTCAGGCCTCCGATAAGCCTTATTTCTTCAGATTTTTTCCTCTTTCCCAAGGAACAAAGGGGAACTTCTTTTTATGATAACTCCTTCATCTGAAGTCTGATTCTGCCCATTCAAGTTGTGTTGGATTCAGAATGAGGAGATCTCTGCAATGAGACTATTTCCGAGAGTAGCCTCCGATTTTCATTTTCCTCTGATTTACAAAGGATTTGTGCCATTTGGCACCTTTTACCTCTTATATGAAGTCTTTTATACTTAGAGGTTTATCCAGGATCCATTTTTGGATTAATTACTTATCTCAATGTGGATATTAATTTCATTCTTCACCTATTAGTTTGTTTCATTCTTGTTCTATTTTTGGTTGCACCTATTAATGAGGTGCATTGGTTCCAATATTCATAAATTCTTTCTATATGGAAACATCTTCCTTACCTTTCATCATTCATTTATGGTCAATCCTTGAAATAAAAAATGCAATAAAGCTTATCTATCTTCACATAGCATCTATTCATATCGTCAATAATCCCTTGACATAGCACTCTATCCTTAGGGGTTCCCCTATTCATCAATAGTGCCCTATTTTTATAAAATTGTCATTTTTTTCATTGCTATTTGGTTACACTTCCAAATGTGCCTCCATATAATTATATAGGCACTCTCTCGAGATATATGCAACCTCCCTTGCTCAATAGTACCATTTTCCTTCTTTTTTTCTTGCAATGGCTTTGTATTCTCAGGAAATTTCTATTTATAAATACATCTTAATATTACCCACAAAATTTTCCCTTGGTGATACACATTGTATCACCCACCAAAAAAAAAATAAAAAAATCCTTGGCAATTCACATTGTATCACCCATGATTTTTATCTATGGAAATATATTGTTTATTATTAAGATTTTTTTATTTTTATGTTTGGAGGCACATTCTTTATTGTTTCTATTTTTTATCTTTGGTGATATATTCTTTATCACTAGTAATTTTTAGCTATGGTGACAAAGGTTATGTTGTGGAATTTTCACTACCTTATCCATTTTCCAAAAAAATAAAGTTTGTGACTACCATAGAATCCATGAAATTTCCCTCCTAAGCCATGTTCATCCCCTTCCATTGCATGAATTTTTCGCTTGTGCTAATAATTTGACAAAAAATGAATTTGGGGGAGTTCAACCCACATATTTCTATTGGGGAAACTTAATTTTCACCTAAATCTAGCGAGGTCAGAACTATAGAAAACACGTGCATCGTTGACATTGCAACCTAGTGCTCTCATAGCACATATAAAATACCCCTCCTGCTAAATTTTAAATAAAATTCTCTAGTCGAAACAAAATTCATACAAACAACATGCCTGATTTTTTCTCATGCATCTAACAACAAATTTAAAATTTAGAAGTGCACTTCACTCAAGCAAACAAAACAACATTTAAGTAAAAATTTTACACAATGTAATTAACATAGTAAAATATAATACAAAACTCATCTTTTAATGGAAGAATTGACTACTACATAAAAGGAGACGTTCCTCCCAACCATAGGCTTATTGTTCTATTTCTCTCGATAGCAAGCCACCCTCAAGATGGAGTTACGAGTCCAAAAAAAGGTCTATCTCTCTTGGTTTTCCACTATCCACACACAATAGCCCAAAACCAAGATTTTTACTCCAATAGCAATTCCAATCCACCAACTCTCTTTCCCTTGAACCTACACAACCTAGGAAATGGGATCCCCTTTTCTTCCATGCAGTCCCTCAAGCTATCCCACTTCCCTTCAGGGATCTAGTGCATGGTCAACTAGGAAATCTCACAATTGGGGACTCCAAAAATTCTCAGTTGTTTTGGGAGTTCTTACATTAACATTCTCAAGGAACTTGAGCAATTTCCTCAACAAGAAACACTTAAATATAGCCAAATTAACAATCATAGGCACACACCCTAATTCTCAACATAAACTAAGCCCCCACATAGCGGTTTTCATAAACAACATGGTTTTTTCTCTTTTTCAACAACGAACTCACATCTTGTTGTCCATCTCCAACTTGTTAAAATTGTCTAAACTCTCTACTCAAATTTCCTTTTTACTTCCTTCATGCATGATTTGATTCTGACCCATTTTCCTAGAAAGATTGTGATGGGACCCAGCCCACTTGGCGACGCTTTGTGCTTTATGTTATGTATCGGATCGATTACGTGGCGGATGTATGTTATTTACCCGCGGTTCTGTAGGTTGGTGGTAGCTGGGTAGTAAATGCGGGCCTTAATGACAGTACCCTGCCTCGGTATACTCCTCAACCCTAATGTTAACGCGGTCTCTCGATCCTTCCTTTGGTTATTGTTCTGTTGCGCCGAGGGTTTTGTTAGCTCTGCGTTGAAAAAACGATGGTTGCGTTATGCTATGATTCCTTCGGGTCTGTAACGAAACTTATGGGTAATGTGCTGTGGTTTGACTGGTTCTGGGTACTGTACGAGACCTTCGTTTCGCCTCTGGTTATTCTGTTCGTTTGTTCGATAGCAAATCTGTCTAGCTATGGAGGTTATTTTCCTGGTTTCGTGCTCAATCCTCGGTAAGTCACACTGCTACTTCGCTGGTTATGGCATTTGTAGATTCACTGATCATTCTGCTTGCTTGTAGTTATGATTGTAACATCAGTTGGTCGTATTTGGCTGTGGTTCGAACTTAGTCTCTCTGTTCACTGTTATATGGCTTTCATTGTGCGGTTTCTGTATGCGCTACTGGTTCTCTGAGATTTTCATTCCAAGTTCGATTTGTTGGTAATTATCTGGGTTTGCCTGCCTTCTCACGACGCGGCATTGATGTTGGTTGGAAGCACAGGGTTTCTCGAAATGCGCCTTCGAATTTAATACAGGTACATTATCTTTCTATGCTTCAATTCCACCCTCTCTTTGTTCTGGGTCTAACCCAACTTGCCCCTTTTCTCTCCAGTCGCTCAATTTCGTTCACTGTTCCAGTTATGGCTTCTCTTCGCGTCCTCCAGGTAAGGATTTCATTTGCCAGGTTGTTTTCTCTATAGGGTTTCGTTCTCCTCTGTATTCTTCTTGTACCATACACTAATTTTGCCTTTGGTTCCTTGCAGGTCCTTATAGGCGACCTGGTTGGCGTATTCTCCTATGCTCGGCTGTGTTGGTTGCTTGTCTTCTGGGTAGGCCTGAAACTCGTTTCTATCTGTGAATGTTGGTTTTTGTTCTGAGGATGACCCGTCCACTAGTCTGGTTATTTGGTCACTGTAATGTTATTCGTCTGTAGTTTAGTTTTGTTCGACTCCGTATGTGAAGGTACGGGAGTCCAGTGTGACCCTGCTTGCTGGTCTGTTACAAACCCTAACTCAGGGTTTTTCGTTTTGACCTGGGTTTTTGTAATTCAATCGTATTTGCTTCAATCATGTCTAGACTGGTCTCTGTTCCATGCAATGTGACTCGGCCCTACCGACTTTGCTGTAGGCTGTTGTTCTGGACAATTGAAATGAAATTTTAATGGAAAAAGAGTGTATGGTTATTTGTTACCTTGGCATATTCGTTTGTCCGTCGTTTATGTTGCTGTGCATTCGAACGTGAGCGTGACTGGTTGTATTATTTGGTCGTTGTTAACTGAACATTGTAAACTTGTAATGTTGCTCCACCGCGTGCGTAAATAAGTATGTGACTGTTTATTTGGTGACTCAGAATTCGTTAAAATTCTATCTGCTTGATTTATATTCGATTGTGAATTATGCTTACACAGTAGCCATGACAATGTAATAATTTATAATGATACAGTAGTCCATTAGGTGATGAAAATGTAAATGAAAATCAACACATATTTATACAGACAATTTAGATGGACAGTAACTTCTCTGGTTTTGAATGCTTGGTATTTTCTATTTCTGAATTCACTCAACTTCCCCCTTCTGAACTGAACCCCTTTCTGTTACATGTATTTTGGCTTTATAGCCCTCTGTTTTCAATTGATGCTTGCAGTTGGTTTAACTGTTACAAAAATGGTTACATAACTTCTATTTCTATCCATAACTATAATCATTTGGAATTCCAAGACTTGTAGGAACAGTTGATGGTTATTTTTCCTAATTACATAAACTACCTTTTGATTAACAATCGAAACTACAGTAATCCTAAATTGGAAAATAAAAGATGTATCTAACTTTTGCTGATTCTGTAAAATAACATAAAAAGAAAAATTATTCCCATAAAACCTTGACAGTTTACTCGGTCACGAGCTGTTGAACCTGGTTAGATTTCTGCCCAATTACGGTGAGCTAGATGCTCCTGCATCAGGCTCCCGGGGTGAAAAGAGATCATGACTCCGGTTCATGAGCTTCTCCACCGATGTTCCTGTCCGTTCAATCTTCCTAGCGTCAAGCCATGAGCTATCCTCAATCGGACGGTTCTTCCACTTGACCAGGTACTGAAAATAATTTTTCCGCCGCGTACGCCTAACTACCTGAGTTTCGAGGATGCCTTCGATCTCAGGAGGTTGGACTTAAGGCATTTGTCTTTTCCAACTTTCTCCGTCTTCCTGGGTGTTCCGCGTGGATTGTCCGGGTTCATCCTTCTTTTCTTCCAACAGATCACCTGTATACGGAAAGAAATATGCCACATTGAAGATAGGTGATATGCCTACTCTAGGTCGTAGTTGTATTTCGTAGGCATTCGCTGAAAACTTTCGCAAGATCTTACAAGGCCCTATCTTCTTGTACTTCAGTTTATTGTACGTACCTTTAGGGAACCGCTCCTTACGCAAGTGTACCAGAACTTCATCCCCTACCTCAAAATGAACTTCTCTTCTCCTTAAATATGCATGTTTCTTATACTTCGAGCTGCTGTCCTGTAATTTTGCCTTCACCTGTTCGTGTAAATCCCTCATTGCATTTGCAAAATCTTCTCCATCCGCACTCCGTCGTTCCTGTAAACCAAGATCCCGAAGTTCATGCACTCCACGAGGGTGCATGCCATAAAGGATCTGAAAGGGACTGAGACCCGTGCTACGATTCGGCGAATCGTTGTAAGCAAACTCTGCTTGCGCTAGCACTCGGTCCCACATTCGAGAAATCTCCCCGACTAAGCTGCGTAACAGATTTCCTAGACTTCTGTTCACAACTTCTGTCTGCCCATCGGTTTGCGGCTGATAAGCAGAACTGTAGCTTAATTGGGTGTTCATTTTTTTCCATAGGGTACGCCAAAAATGTCCCATGAACTTCACGTCTCTGTCTGATAGGATGGTTGTTGGTAACTCGTGTAATATGACAATCTCATTAAAAAACAAGTGGGCCACGTGAGTGGCGTCACTAGTTTTCCGACAAGGTACAAAATGTGCCATTTTTGAGAAACGATCCACCACTACCATTACCGAATCATAACCTTTCTGTGTTTTTGGCAGTCCCAACACAAAATCTAAACTCACTGAATCCCAAGGTTTGCCTGGAATAGGAAATGGCGTATCTAATCCTGTGTTCTGGCTATGTCCCTTCGCTAGTTGACACACCTTACACCTAGCCACAAAACGTTGTACGTCTCGTCGCATTCTTGGCCAAAAATAAAAGTGACTAAGTTGCTCCAAGGTCTTGTCAATACCGAAGTGTCCAGCCAATCCCCCATTGTGTTTTTCACGAATGATATTCTCCCTCATAGAACAACTGGGGATACACAATTGTCCTCCCTTAAAAAGCAATTTCTCCTGTATGTTATAGTCCAACCAAGGACTATTTCCCCTTATCAAAGGGTTTTGGCACGCCTCATAGGCTTCTCTGAAATCTGTGTCTGTCTTATAAAGATCACGTAAATGTTCAAAACCCAAAACCTGTACAGTGCTTTCCTGTAATAGTAAAGCTTTTGTGCTCAATGCGTCGACCACCTTATTTGCTTGTCCGCTAATATGTTTCAGCACAAAATTAAAACTCTGCAAGTACTCCACCCATTTGGCATGTTTATGATTAAGTTTGTGTTGCTGGATTACATATTGTAATGCGGAATTATCTGAAAACAGCACGAACTCGTTCCCCAACAAATAATGCCTCCAGTGTCTTAGAGCCTGTACCACTGCGTAAAATTCCTTGTCATATGAGGAGTACCTCTGCCTACTCTCATTCAATTTTTCACTGAAAAATGCTACCGGTCTGTCCTCCTGACTAAGTACAGCCCCGATTGCTGTTCCACTAGCATCACAACGTACCTGAAATAATTTTTGAAAATCTGGTAGCCTGAGAATCAGTCTTTCTGTTATTTTCTTTTTCAATAGTTGAAAGATTTTTTCTGCTGCTTCTGTCCATTGAAAAGGTTGGCTGGCCTTTTTCATGGTCTCCAACATAGGAGCACAAATTCTGCTGAAATTTTTAATAAACTTCGTGTAGAAACTTGCTAATCCGTGGAAACTACATACCTCAAACAAATTCTTCGGTGACGGCCAATTTACGATTGCTGTCACCTTTTCCGGATCCATCTTCAATTCGTTCTCCGCTATCACAAATCCCAGATAAATTAACTCTCTCTGCAGAAACATACATTTCTTCAAATTTATCAATAACTTGTTCTGCTGTAGCTTCTCCAACAATTTACGCACATGTCGGACGTGTTCTTCTCGTGTCTTACTAAAAATAAGAATTTCGTCCAAATAAACAATTACGAACTTCCCAATATATTCCTTTAGCATCTCATTCATGAGTCTCATGAATGTGCTGGGTGCATTGCTCAACCTGAACGGCATGACCAGCCATTCATATAAGCCTTCTTTGGTTTTAAAAGCTGTCTTCCACTTGTCTCCCTCACGTATCCGAATCTGGTGATATCTGCTTTTTAAATCTATCTTAGAGAAGTAAGCTGCCCCACTAAGACAGTCCATCATATCATCCATACGCGGTAACGGGAATCTGTACCGTATGGTGATTTTATTGATGGCCCTGGAATCAGTGCACATCCGCCATTCTCCTCCCTTTTTGGGGGCGAGAACTGTTGGTACAGCACATGGGCTCAGACTCTCCCTTATCAATCCTTTGTCCAATAGCTCCTGCACCTGTTTTCTGATTTCTTCATTATCCTTGGGGCTCATTCGATAAGCTGCCTTATTTGGTAAGCTGGCTCCTGGTATGAAGTCGATATGGTGACTAATACTCCGCTTGGGAGGTAACTTATCTGGCAAGTCGTCCACTACTATATCCGTAAATTCTTCCAACATCTGCTGTATTTCCATAGGCAAATCTGTGATTTCTGTATGCAACAGAACTGTCCTTGTCTTTTTGACTACAACATAATTTATCTCGCTGTTCTCAACCTGCTTTAAAAATTGTTTTCCGCTCATTAGCAATGCCTTAGTTTCATTTACTTCAGCTGCCTCCTTCTCTTTCCTGATGGGCACAAGGGTATGCCTAACCCCATCTTTTTCGAACTTATAACAGTTCAACACCCCATCGTGTGTCACTTTTCTGTCATATTACCAAGGTCTGCCCAACAAGATGTGACATACGTCCATTGGCATAATGTCGCAAATGATTTTATCCTTATACCGTCCTATATGAAATTCAACTTCACTCTGCTCATCCACCAGTAACTGGTGCCCCTTCTGTAGCCATGAAACTCGATATGGATTGGGGTGTTTCAAACGCTTCAGTCCTAACTTCTCCACCATCTCAATTGACACCAAATTGTCAGTACTTCCGCTGTCGATTATCATTTTACAACACTTACCTTGAGATTTACAAACTGTCCTGAACAGAGCTTTCCGCCGCGTCTGCTCAATACTCTCATCAACTGGCTTCAACAACACCTTATGCAGCAATAAAGCTTCTCCTGTTTCTGGGGCATTTTCTGCCTCTTGAGGGGGTGCTGCTGCTTCCTCCGGTTGCGCCACATACGCGCCTCGCTGTCCAGTTGAATCTGTTTCTGGGCACTCAAAAGAGCGGTGCCCCCACATGTGGCATCTGTAGCGCTGGTAACCAGTTCCCCTTCCACGGCTATTTGCTCTGCCGCACTGAAACGATCTGCCACCTCTCGTTCCATCTCCCTTTTCTGCTGTTCCCGAAGTCCTTGAACTGCTGGCTTCCTCGCTGTTGCTGGCAGTTCGGCCCCTGCCATAGGATTGGCCTCTTCCTCTGGTAGACCCTCGTCCTCTCCGGGCATTCTGTCTTCGGTTAAGTTTCTCCTCTGCTTTGATCGCGCTCTGGTATGCCTCCTCCGTATTGTTGGGAGACAAAATGCTTATTTCATCCAAAATCTCCATCCTCAGCCCATTTATATATCTGGCTGTCCTTTTTGCTATATCCTCTGTGTATCCAGCTCGCAAATTTACTCGATAAAATTCCTCTGTATACTCTTTCACGGTCAGTCCCCTCTGTCTCAAATTCTGAACCTGTCTATGTAACGCGATTTGGTAATCTCTTGGCAGAAATCTGCCCTTCAATTTAGCTACCATCCTTGTCCAAGTTTTTATCGGGGGTTTGTTCAACCTCTTTCTCTCATTCTGGACATTGTCCCACCACAGGGTTGCGTGTCCTTTCAGCTTTGTTGCTGCAAACTTGACCCTACGGTCTTCACTAACTTCCTCGCATTCAAAATACTTGTCCACTTCTTCTTCGCTCACATCACCTAACTCTGGATCTCTTCTCCTGCCTGCCTCTACTGCTTCCAATCGATCAATAAGAACTCTGAGTTCTTCTCTTAATGCCTCATCTGCCATTCTACGAGCACCTCGGCCTCGTCCTCGTCTACCTATATCCATTTCTCCCAAACCTCTTCAACTCAAACTGCTCTGATACCACTTTGATGGGATCCAACCCACTTGGCGATGCTTTGTGCTTTATGTTATGTATCGGATCGATTACGTGGCGGATGTATGATATTTACCCACGGTTCTGTAGGTTGGTGGTAGCTGGGTAGTAAATGCGGGCCTTAATGACAATACCCTGCCTTGGTATACTCCTCAACCCTAATGTTAACGCGGTCTCTCGATCCTTCCTTTGGTTATTGTTCTATTGCGCCGAGGGTTTTGTTAGCTCTGCGTTGAAAAAACGATGGTTGCGTTATGTTGTGATTCCTTCGGCTCTGTAACGAAACTTATGGGTAATGTGCTGTGGTTTGACTGGTTCTGGGTACTGTACGAGACCTTCGCTTCGCCTCTGGTTATTCTGTTCGTTTGTTCGATAGCAAATCTGTCTAGCTATGGAGGTTATTTGCCTGGTTTCGTGCTCAATCCTCGGTAAGTCACACTGCTACTTCACTGGTTATGGCATTTGTAGATTCACTGGTCATTCTGCTTGCTTGTAGTTATGACTGTAACATCAGTTGGTTGTATTCGGTTGTGGTTCGAACTTAGTCTCTCTGTTCACTGTTATATGGCTTTCATTGTGCGGTTTCTATATGCGCTACTGGTTCTCTGAGATTTTCATTCCAAGTTTGATTTGTTGGTAATTATCTGGGTTTTCCTGCCTTCTCACGACGCGACATTGGTGTTGGTTGGAAGCACAGGGTTTCTCGAAATGCGCCTTCGAATTTAATACAGGTACATTATCTTTCTATGCTTCAATTCCACCCTCTCTTCTGGGTCTAACCCAACTTGCCCCTTTTCTCTCCAGTCGCTCAATTTCGTTATAGGCGACCTGGGTGGCGTATTCTCCTATGCTCGGCTGTGTTGGTTGCTTGTCTTCTGGGTAGGCCTGAAACTCGTTTCTATCTGTGAATGTTGGTTTTTTTTTGAGGATGACCCGTCCACTAGTCTGGTTATTTGGTCACTGTAATGTTATTCGTCTGTAGTTTAGTTCTGTTCGACTCCGTATGTGAAGGTACAGGAGTCCAGCGTGACCCTGCTTGCTGGTCTATTCGCTTGTCCGTCGTTTATGTTGCTGTGCATTCGAACGTGAGCATGACTAGTTGTATTATTTGGTCTTTGTTAACTGAACATTGTAAACTTGTAATGTTGCTCCACCGCGTGCGTAAATAAGTATGTGACTGTTTATTTGGTGACTCAGAATTCGTTAAAATTCTATCTGCTTGATTTATATTCGATTGTGAATTATGCTTACACAGTAGCCATGACAATGTAATAATTTATAATGATACAGTAGTCCATTAGGTGATGAAAATGTAAATGAAAATCAACACATATTTATACAGACAATTTAGATGGACAGTAACTTCTCTGGTTTTGAATGCTTGGTATTTTCTATTTCTGAATTCACTCAACTTCCCCCTTCTGAACTGAACCCCTTTCTGTTACATGTATTTTGGCTTTATAGCCCTCTATTTTCAGTTGATGCTTGCAGTTGGTTTAACTGTTACAAAAATGGTTACATAACTTCTATTTCTATCCATAACTATAATCATTTGGCATTCCAAGACTTGTAGGAACAGTTGATGGTTATTTTTCCTAATTACATAAACTACCTTTTGATTAACAATCGAAACTACAGTAATCCTAAACTGGAAAATAAAAGAGGTATCTAACTTTTGCTGATTCTGTAAAATAACATAAAAAGAAAAATTATTCCCATAAAACCTTGACAGTTTACTCGGTCACGAGCTGTTGAACCTGGTTAGATTCCTGCCCAATTACGGTGAGCTGGATGCTCCTGCATCAGATTGTACCTATCCCATGTTATCAAAGATAAGTAAGATGACTTTCCCATGTACCTCTTACATGCAAACACTCAAACCATACTTTCTTATTCAAGGAATGGACTTTATTAAGTAAAAGAGACATTATATGAATAATAAAAATTAATTTTGGCATGTGATAAGGCATCTGGTAATTTCTTCATTGGACCCTTACCTTTCTCTTGTGAATCATAGCCCCCCAACATCATCATCCATCTTGTATCACATTCAATTATTTATTTTATCAATAATTTCAATGTACAAAATTCCCTTGACAAATACAACCTCCAACCAACAACAAATTGGTGAATTTCTAGTGAGATTGTGATTTCTTGTGTTTTAAATACACTTTATGCATTCATCACCTTGAAAAACTCTTGAGGCACTAGATCTTTGCAAATTGAACAACTTAGACTTATGATTTTTAAAAATATATACCATATTTTGAACAAAATTGACTAGAAAAATGACCATTTGTTTATTGACTAGAAAAATGCTCAGAAACTAACCATTTTGTTTATTAGTTAAGCCACTAGTGTATCTTAAACTTATGATTTTTAAAATTCGGAACCAAATTTTGAACAAAATTGACTAGAAAAAATGCTAAGAAAATGGTCATTTTGTCTATTAGTTAGACTACTAGCGTATCTTATTTGATTGAAGGAATTACCTTTTTCCACCTAAATCCGTGAATACAATTTCAAGAAAAATTGTTATTGTTTGTTGTTTAAATTACAATTTGAATGTGTAAATGGATTCAACGCCTTAAAAAATCTGAATAACTAAAATGGCTAGTTTTTAGAAATCTCTGCTAAATTTTGGTTAAAAAAAAACCGGAAAATCTCTAGTTAAATGAAAAAATTCATTTATTCTATTAATTAGACTATATATATATAATTTGATTGTTCTAGAAACTCTACTACCACACAGTTATATGTATATGTAGGGTTTCTATAACAATCATTGTTTTATATATATACATATATGGGAAATTAAAAAATAAAAATAAAAATACTTATAAGAACAAAACCCTAATGCTATAAATAGAAGTAGCTAAGGAAGAGGGAGAGCTACCTCAGTCTTACTCTCAACAAAAAGATGCAAAGATTGATGATTTCTTTGAAGGAGCAGTCAAGTATGAGAAGGAGCAGTTGTATAATGGGAAATGCGTTATTTCTCCTAACATTGGAGGCCGAAAAAATATTGAGGAAAAGAATGGTATAGCTTCACCATGGGAGCTAAGTTATGAGGTGCTCTCTATTTGTATCTGGTGTCCACAATTTTTCTTTGATCTGTTATTTCTTTTGTTTCTTTTTTGGTTCCATCAGTTCTAGATATCTTTTGTCTTCTTGCTCAGTGATGGATGTGATTTAGTTTTCACTACCTTGTTAGAATAGTCAAATTTTTTATTATATTTGTTGGCTAAGTGTGTAGCTTTTGTTTATTCTGGTTTTAACAACAATAAGATTTTCTTTCTAACATGTTATATGTAATTTGAGAAAAAGAATAGTATAGCATCACCATGGGAGGTAAGCTATTAGGTGCTCTCTACTTGTCTTTGGTTTCCACAATATTTCTTTGATCTGTTCGGGCTCTTTTGTTTCTTTTTGTCTTTGGTGTCCATAATCTTTCTTTGATCTGTTCGGGCTCTTTTGTTTCTTTTTTGGTTTCATCGGTTTTAGATATCTTTTGTCGTCTTGCTCAGTGATGGACGTGATTTAGTTTTCACTGCAATAATGAGTTTCTTGATTATATTTGATGGCTAAGTGTATAGCTTTTGTTTATTCTTGGTTTTGGTAACAATAGGATTTTCTTTCCAAAGTGTTATATGTAACTTTTATTTCCTTTCCAACATGTTATATGTAACTTTTTTTTGTTTCCATTAATGAAAGTTAATGTTTTTTTCTTCTGGAGGGTAAAAAAGTTATGTAGAAAACATTTTTATCCATTGCCTTCCTTGGAGATAATATTTGGAGGAGGTCAATAATTCTGCTTCTGCAACCTCGGTATCTCTTTGTTCTCTGCCCTGCAAGACATTTATATGCCAGCATTCTTGGGCTTACCCTTTGGAGTTTGATCATTCTGGTTTTTGCCACTTATGTGCCACTTTATTTTTTGTGCTTGCAAGCCACCCTTTCTATGCACCACACCTTCAGTTTCTTGTTTGGTGGGGGTTGCTGCAACCTCTATGGAACTGTGCTTTATGCTAACAAGGAAATTTCTATGCACTTCGCTATTATTTGGTCCAAAAGGAATGGAGTTGCCAGGCTGCGCTTTTAGTTTTGGTGAAGCCGTCGTCATATCTGGAGATGCGACCGCTGTCAAGAAAGCACTGTATGCAGTTTCAGCTTTTCTGTATAAACACCCACCTAAGGAGCAAATTCCTTGGACTGATATTTTATCTGCAACGAACCCAACTTCACTCGTTCCTTCTGGTGCGCCTGCATTATTTACTACGCCAAATTATGTTCCACAACGAGATTCACTGTTTTCTCATCATAGTTCAGGTGCTCCAATTCTTGGTAGTTATGCCTCCGACTATTTACCAGCACTGGGAGGATATGGAAGTGAAGCTCGAAGTTATAACCCTGCTCTTCCGGCCATCGCTCCAAAATCTGGGAATTCTGCTTTTGAGAAAAGAGGGGAGGAGTTTCGTATTCGAATAGTATGCCCAAATGATAAAATTGGAGGTGTGATTGGTAAGGGCGGCAATATCATCAAAAGCATGAGGAAAGATACAGGAGCAAGTATTAAGGTTGAAGACGCACAATCAGATTCAGATGAACGTGTAATTGTAGTTTCCTCAACAGAGCTGGCTAATGATGGTGTTTCACCTACGCTTGAGGCCGTTCTTCAATTGCAAGGAAAGACTAGTGACAATGACAAAGATGGTGCCATTTGTACGAGGCTTCTTCTTCCGTGGTATTTGGTCCAAAATGACGACCCCATGTATTGGGTTCATGGTATTGTTTCTACATGGTTTTGGACCATGGTATTGAGAGAAGCCTAACCTATATAATGAGAAGATCATTAGGCCAGGAAGGAGTGCAAGGGTGAGCAAGGAATGAATGTCTGACGAAGTGTGAAGATCTAGTATTGCTGGTTATCGGTTTGTGCTGCTTGGATTGGGTTGATATAACAGCAAAGGTACAAGTAATTATCTTTAGATCTGTACGCGGGTTGTATGAGGTGAAAGCGCGTATACA
>APFE030131332.1:0-104765 GCA_000404065.3 Pinus taeda | reverse complement strand
CAGGACTCGAAAAACTGCTAAAAATAGTAAGTTGTGCTACAATTAAGGAAACTGAAAATACTGAAAGAGACAGTTGTGGGGGTCCAAATGGGATAGGTGGGTGGCCACCAACATCCACCTGGATCATTATTCCTCAAGTAATAACTTTCATACTCCAAATTAACACCGAAAGTGAAAGATTCATATCCCAAATTGTAGAGTATTCTACCTAAGTGCTAAGTTATTTATTCAAAACCATATACACTATCATAAATATTACAAAAGTATCTCTCAACTCTATCTTGAGACTGTGAAACTACAATTCTATATTGCTTTTTCACCAATGCAACATCTTTCTAACATTTGTATTAGTTTCCTATTACAAATAGAACATGACAAATACAATAATACAAGAGTACATAAGCTAAAAATAAGTATTAATTATTTCGTTTTATCAATTTCATAGTTTTGCCCAAAATTTCAATGATCCATATCTTTTTCATACAAATTCGTCTTGACCTCATTCAAAGTACGTCAAAACGTTTCTTATGAGATTTTCATTGTGTGGAAAACTTTGGAAGAAATTGAGACCAAATTGAATTGTCAATTGTGAAGATCCTCCTGGATCATACCTGCACACAAAAGGACTCTTCTGGTCTACCAAAAGTCATGATCCATGATAATTATGGGTGGCTTTATTTTCTATCTCTTAGGGTTTGGTTTCTATATTCTCTTTGCTACTTAATACTCTCAACAAAGATAAAGAAACTACATTTCGTATTAAGTAATGTTATAACAAGTCATCACTCACACAATTATTCCTTCTTTGAGTCTTAAATGTAACATACTTGGTTTACCAATATTGCAAACATGACCTTAACAGAATCAATGACATAAGCTTGGATTTATTTTCTCATCTAAGATGACTACTCCATATTCCGCTCTTAATCAATGATATACCTCCACTCACTCATAAAAATGAAACAAAATAAATGATTTGGAGGTGATACATAAGCATGCAAAACATAGCTATGAAAAAATGATATCCACCTCTTATTGATCCCTTCTATCAAATGCTCCTCTTCAGGTTTCTCCCTCTTGGTGGAATATTTTTTAAATAGGTGGGTTTCTTTATGGGTTGCCTCTTTGAGCATTAATACTTGAAAAGTCTTTCATTTTCTACTTCTTTCTTGATGGGTGCTTTTACAAGTCCTTTGTGATGCTTTAGATGAAGTTGTGGATGAAGTTTCCAACAATTATCAACTGAATGACTACTCATCTTACAATTATTGTAATAATTGTTCCCACGTCCTTGGTTAAACTAGTTGTAATTAGTCTAACTGCAAATAGACTAATGATGAGGTGTTAAACTAATTATTAACTCATAATGCAACTAAAGAAAACATCAGTTAACTCAGTTGCATGTCAATGCATGTTCAGTTCAACAGGGACAAGTGTTAGAGGATCAGATTGCTATCAATTGTGACTATAGTTGTGCATGAGGATTTGCACAATCAATGGGATTGAGTTATGCCAATGAGAATTGGCTAATACCAAGTGATTATAGCCTTTTCTCACGTGATTCCCAGTGTGAGTGATTATTTTGAGGTAAATACGAGTTTGGTTCAACCACTTTCATCCATTCTTGAGCAGGTATTGAGCAGTGGAGGCAGGCAAGCAGTGGAATAGATTTGGAGATCAGATCTACGCTCTATTGTGTGTAACAGGTGGATAGTGCTGGATACTTGTGAGAAGTATTGACTATTGTAATGTTACATGTTCTCAATCACTAATATACAGATAGTGTGGGGTTTTCAGCTATAAGCTTTCCCCGGGTTACATACTGTGTTAATGTGTGCATGCTCTTGATGTTTTATTGTTATTGATGCTGCTATATTGATGATCAACATAGAGGAGGTTATGTATTGTGTATGTATTCCGCAATAGTACATGATCAGAATAATCTCCATTGAATATGTGTTTATTATTCAAAATTTCTACAAACTATGTGGCCCAAGTAATACACGTATCATCTGAGACTTCATGATAGGCAACCCATGAGTGCAGCATAGTATGATGTATGATCTATATATTTCAACAACATACGCATCATCACCATCATTATGTACCAAGGGCTTATAATCATAATGCCAACAATGCATTAAAAGCATAACATATTCTCCTCCTGAACCTATGCCAACTATTCACTGACATATCTAATTATTACATATATTAGTAAGAATCATCAAGGCATTACAATCAACTAGTTATACATCAAGTCATCAAAAACTTATGAGGGTCAAAAGACTTTCTAAATAACATCCACAGACTATAATCATCAATCACCAAGACAGAAAAAGACAATTGATAATTATTTAAACCATATTAGACCCCTTTTCTGAGTCTGTCCCATTGCTTCTTCATCAAACCAACATATACGCAACTGTGCAGTTTCTAACTCGCATATATACATGACTTGGCATCATAATCTCTGCGTATGAAAATTGGAACACTGAAATTTCATACTCTTAGTTTCCCCTGATTCTGTTCTAACTCTACCTGGTCCTAGAACTTTTTTTGAAGCATTAGTTCCAAGAATATCATTATCATGATGGTTCTTCATTAGAGACTCCATTTTAATCTTGTCACCAGTCATGTAGTGAGAACATTCATCTTCATCTTTGTCTTCGAATGGCAGAGAGAGAGATCACATCTTATCTGATCCTCCTTTTCTTGATTCTTGGTGGATTCATCTTTTTCATATTTTTTGATATAAATCTACTTATTTGATTGCTTACCATATTGTCTACGACCATCCATAGACTTCTCCTTGCATTCCTTTGCTACATGCCCAAAATTGTTACAAGCATAACATCTTATATGTTTCATATTCCTTCTACATCAATCAATGGCTTTGTGACCAAACATATTGAAAGAAAAACAATATCCCTTAAAGTACCTAGAAGCTGATCATCTTTGTGTGAGATGGTTATTAGCCTAAAACATTCTAATTCTACATTTGGGTGTAACATGTCCAAAATTATGACATTTGAAACATTCAACATTATTCATCAGAGGAAAGAATCGATTAACACTTCCATAGTTAGGAGTAAATGATTTTCTTTGTAGACTTTCTTTCCTTGGTTGTTGATGGGGCTAAACTCTTATCTCTTTATTGAGAATTTCATATTTTGCATTAGAGTTCCTTGCCTCAGTTTGTAAGCCAGATTCACCTTTAACAGTTTCATGAAAACCAAGACCATATTTGATGGTAGGAGACCTTTGACTACTAAGAATATTATCCAAAATCTTAGTACTATCTTGAAATCTCAAACGTTTATCCTTTTCTTCTACTTTACCTTTTAGGATATTTACCTCAACCTAATATTGCTCTTCCTTTTCCAGATACTTCTTCTTCATGATTTCTTCCTTCTTCCACTTGTTTTTTTAATTTGAGAATCTCATTTTCTTGTTCTTCATCTGCTTAAGGTAGTTCTTCATTCTGCTTATTTGTATTTTCAAGATCTTCTTTTAGAGAGACTACATCATCTTCAACACTTTCATAGTAACTGGATCTATCTTTAAGTTTCTTGATTGTTGTATCCTTTTCATTTACTTCATTTCTCAATGATGTCACTTCATCCTGTAACCTTTTATATTAATCTTTCTTTTCCTTGTACTACTTCCTTACTTTGTTTCCTTCCTCCAACTGAGCTTTTAACCTGGTAACTTCTTCTTTGAAAGTACACTCCCTTTTTTCAAATAGATCTTCTTTGTCTCTAATTTTATCCGTGAGCCTTTTAATTTCTGTCTCTATTAGATTTCTTTCACTTTCACCCATAAGAGCAAATTAAGTTGTTTCACTATCTATTATGAAAATAACTCAGAAAAAAATAGAAAAGAAATATCAACGTCGTAGAAATTAAACTATTCGAGGGGGGAACCTCCTTTACATTACACAAATGAACAATTCTTGGATGATACAAATGACACGACCTCCTTTATATATAGGAGCCTAAGTGGTCATAATATAATTAGAACTGACATAACAATAATTATATAAGGGCACGAGTTTTTCGGCATGAAACGAGAGGAGAGGCGGTCACGGGAGCAGGTAATGAAGGTTAGGGTTTAGGGTTTCGGTCACGGCGCAGTCTGCACACCCCTGGAACCTCTCAGACGCTGCACCAAGTTTGCTGTCACGCATCAGAGTGGCAGGGAGCTAAGCTCAGCAAATGGAATCTTCTCAGGGGAGGGCGTCAGAGCCCTCCCCAGACGCGAACTTTTCGCTGCCAGGTCCTGATCAAAATCTGGTATTTGGATCCATTGACAGAGGAATCATGAACAGAGAGCGCACGCAGCAGATTGGAAACAAAGGGACAGAAGGGCGAAAGGAAAATTCCAGCACTGCACAAGAAAATGACGAGCAACCGGGGGAAACCCTGAAAGTCTCATCGGCGACTTGCAAGCCTATAGCCAAAGAGCGACCCAGAATAGAGCTGCCAAGACACAAGATTGACGAAAGAATAGAATACATGCAGGATCCTGCTCTCATTGGGAAGTTCATAGGGTTTTGGCTGACAGAAAGGGCCTTATATGGCTGGATTGTGGCGAAATGGAAACCTAAAGGATATGTTACCCTACAGCTAGGGCCAAAAGGTTTTTTTATGGAAATATTCTTTTGTCTAGAGGACAAATACAGAGTCCTAGGAGAGGGACCCTACTTTTTCAACTCAGCGGGTTTGTATCTGAGAGATTGGATCCCAAGATTCAACCCGGACAAGGAAGATCTCACATGGGCGCCAGTATGGATAAGACTTTACTATCTTCCAGATGAATATTGGGACGAGGACATTCTCAAAGGTATAGGAAATGGAATAGGGGAATATATCAGAGCAGCAGAAGAAACAAAAAAGCGCATACACATCTCCTATGCCCGCATATGCGTTTTCATACGACTGAATGAAGCTTTTCCAGAATCAGTAAGTCTCTTCCACTGGGACGAAGAATGGATCCAACCTCTGGACTATGAGCACATCCCCTTTCGGTGCAGAAGATGTCATGCCCTGGGGCATCTCTTCCAGGATTGTCCGCTAAATGCCAAAGTTGCTACACCAGAATCCTCTGAAACCCCAGCCCAGGGTGGCTTCACAAAAGCCCCCAGCCGAAGGCGTGCGCACAAGAAGCCCAACAATGGCAATAAGCCTCAGCAACCTAAAAACCAGGGCCCAGCCACCAAGAACATTTTCAAGCTCCTAGCGCAAACCTCTGAGGACCAACCCTCACTCCATGAAGGAGCCCCTGCTCCTCCCTCCTCGTCCTCACGCCCTCCACCCTCAACCTCCTCATCCAAATCTCCCCCCCTCACCAACAACCTTGTATTCAACTCGGAAGGACCCTCAGAGTCGGATGGGAAAGGAAAGGCCATGGAAACCGAAGGAAAGCTCGACCTCCCTCAAATCACAGAAACCAATGTCGATGGAAGCAATCAAGTCCAACCCATGGAAGAAGAACCAAAGAGGATAGATCTGAATGGATTAGACATTATAGAGTTAGAATTGGCATGCAAAAAAAAGGCATATGATAGCATATCAGAGTCTCAACTCAACAAGCTGGAAGTGGTCATCTCCAGGGCTTTCCATCAGCACCAACTAGGTATACAGCCAGGAAGCCAATGGGACAGCATTCCACTTCCAAAAGACACCAAGAAGAGAGGAAGAAAGATGGATCTTCAGCGAACAATTGAGATTGGGAAAATTGTGGTAGACTTGGGCAGGTATGCAAAACTGACGAGGTACTACAAACCCTCCATCCATAGTTAATCCATGAAGCTGGAATCATGGAATGTTAGGGGGCTTAATAGCCCTGAGAAACTCAGAATGTTAAAAAATATGATAAAAATGGAGAAACCATAAATGTGCTTTCTGCAAGAAACCAAGTGTAACAACTCAACATTAGGCAGCATTCTCTCCAAGGCGTGGCCGGGATGTCAATCAGTAGCGGTGGATGCCTCTGGAGCATCGGGAGGGCTGGCCATAGCATGGAATACACAGGCGATAGAACTTTCAGATCTGCATGCTTCCCATCATCTTATCCAGGCAGCTTTTCACATCCTAGGTACGAATATCCATGGAAATCTTTCTAATGTTTACTTCCTGCGGGACTCAGGTAGTAAAATGGCTCTTCTCGATACCATCGAAGCTTTGAATAACAGCAGAACACATCCGCTTTGGATTATAGGTGGAGATTTCAATATGATCACCAAGTTAGAGGAGAAGATAGGGGGCAGAAACAGAATGGATCATGAAAACTCCCACTTCAAGGACTTCATTCAGAATGCCTCTCTCATAGACATCCCTTTTGGTAATGGTACTTTCACCTGGAGCAACCGCAGAGCAGGCAAACATCAAATAGCCTCCAAGCTGGATCGCTTCCTCATATCAGACAATGTGGTTCACCTTGGCAGAGACTTTACAGCAGCCATCCTTCCCCACACAGGCTCGGACCACTGGCCGATTGTCCTCTAGTGGCAGAGACCAGGCAATCCTACAAGAAGGCCCTTCCGCTTCGAGGAGTTTTGGATATCACATCCCTCGTTAAAAGATTTTTTCCAAACTACATGGACATCCTTCACCCCACCTGAAGGATCCAAAATGTTTTAGTTCCAGCAAAAGCTCAGGTTTCTCAAAGGCCAGCTAAAAAGATGGAACAGGGAGACCTTTGGTAACATATTCGCAGCGCAGCAAGATCTAAACAAGGAGCTTTTGGCACTCCAACAAAAGTTCATCACCGAGGGGCACTCTGAAGAAACTCTGGCAAAGGAAAGCAGCATCCACAGCCAACTGGAAGGAAGGTGGAAACAGGAGGAAATATATTGGAAGCAAAAATCCAGAATAAGATGGCTGAGGGAAGGTGAACGAAACACCAAATTCTTCCACAGAACCACTATTCAATGTAGAATGCACAACAACATCCCTTTTATTCAGAAACAAGGAGGAGCAAAAATAGAGAAGCATGAGGAAATAGAGGAGGAATTCCTAAACCACTTCGCTCAAGTCCATAGCAAGCTTGAAGGGGATAGACGACGAGCTATTGAAAGAATAACCAACAATGTGCCAAAGCTCATCACGGAGGAGCACAATGCACATCTTCTTCAGCCCATACTACTGCAGGAAGTGGATGATGTCATGTCTCAACTGAAGGAAGGTAAAGCCCCGGGCCCAGATGGTTTCACCACCACTTTCTTTCACACATTCTGGGAGTTAATAAAGCAAGAGGTCTAGCAAATTGTAGAAGAATCAAGAGCTCTCCACTGGGTGCTCCCTACTATTAACACAACATTCATCGCTCTTATCCCTAAGGAGGAGAACTCTTTCACCCCTGACAAGTACAGGCCAATCGCTCTTTGTAATGTCATCTACAAAGTTATATCTAAGGTGATTTCAAATCAGCTAAACCCCCTTCTACCTTTGCTGATCTCTCTGGAACAGTCAGGCTATGTGGAAGGACGTCATATCATGGACAGAATTCTTCTCACGCACGAGATAATTCACTCCCTCAAGAACTCCAAGCAGGAAGGTATGCTTCTCAAACTAGACCTCTCTAAGGCATTTGATAAACTCAGTTGGACCTACATCCAGTATATGCTTAAAGCCTTTGGCTTCTGCTCTATGTGGGTACGATGGGTCATGAGTCTAATCACTTCATCTCAATTTTCCATTCTCGTCAATGGCATCCCCTCAAAGCCCTTCAAGCCCTCCAGAGGGATCAGGCAAGGAGACCCCCTATCCCCTTTCCTCTTTGTCCTCATGGCTGAAGGCCTTGATCGTCATATCACAAATGCCCTCCACTCCAATCAGCTTAAAGGCATATCAGTTCATAACTCCCCTGCGAACACCCACCAGCAATTTGTTGATGATACCATGCTCTTTGGGTACCCCTCGGTCCATGAAGCCTCCCGCTTTAAACACCTGCTAAATTATTTTTCCGAAGCCTTTGGCACAAATATCAACTGCTCCAAATCCCATATTTTCTTCTTTCACACGCCACCCTCTGTCAAGACAGCGGTCACCCGAATCTTAGGATTCCCCTCGGCCTCCCTCCCCTCCAGCTATCTAGAAGCTCCACTCACAGCCTCCATGTTAAAGCATTCCTCCTGGAGATCCCTCCTTGAAAAGCTTGAATCCCGCCTTAACCTCTGGACTCACAAAACTTTAAATCTGGTTAGTCGAGTGGTTCTTATCAAATTGTTCCTTCAGGCCATGCCTCTCTATCTGTTTTCATTCTTAGTAGCATCGAAATGGGTCATAAAAAAAATAAGGAATCTTCAACGGAACTTCCTTTGGGGTAGTTCGGCAACCAACCGTAAATGGGCCCTTGTAAAATGGGCCACAGTCTGCACTCCCAGAGACAAAGGGGGCATAGGACTGAGAGACCCAGAGCACAGCAATTCCATCATGAATGCTAAAATTTGGTGGCAATGGGTCACCAATCCAGACAAGCCATGGGTCAAATTATGGACAGCTAAATACGCCAACGATAGACCTCAGGAGGAACTTATCAGGCTCACTCCCAACGTCAATGGCTCGCTAATGTGGAACGCTGCCAAACAGCACTACCAATTAATTCAAAAACATAGTTTCTGGGAGGTGAGGAATGGCGGCACAACTAGATTTTGGACAGATGCCTAGAATCAGATGCCAAAGCTCAATAGTGTTCTGCACCCAGCCCCAGTATTCAATAGGTAGGAGCAGTAAGAGGAAAAGGTCCAGAAGTACTGGACGCTGGAAGCGATGCATGGCTTCAGGCAATGGAAACAAGGGAATCAGTTAATCCACTCCACAAACCTTCGAGATGTTGAGCAACTGGAAACAGAACTTCGGAAAAGAAATATTAGACATGAAGAAGGAAATGACATCCTTCGATGGGGATACCTTCCTAAAGGCACCTTTACACCTTCAGAGGCTTACAAAATAATCATCAAAAGTACCACTCCACCTGATCCTATCTGGCGCAAAATCTGGGAGCTCGATTCCTGGCCCAAAGTCTCTCACTTCCTGTGGCTTGTGGGACACAAGAGAATCCTCACATGGGATAAATTAAGAAGAAGAAATTTTCATGGTCCATCCATTTGCCACAACTGCAGGCATAATGAGGAAACCATCCAACACCTCTTGGATGCCTGTCCTTTAGCCAATCAGTTATGGGAAAAGGTCAGCTTCAGATGTCAAAGAAGATGCAAACTGGAAAACGACATAATTAGTTCCCTAAGGCAGTGGACACAGAGGCCTTACAAAAGCGAGCTCCTTAATCGTATATGGAACATAATCCCAGGGCTAATACTTTGGAGCATATGGAAGGAAAGAAATAAAAGAATTTTTAAAAACCAAAGCTCTTCGATTGAGGAAATTTGGAAGAAATTCTATGGGAATCTTAAAGAAACACTATTGCTTCGAACTTGGACACAAGAGGATCTTCCAACACTACCCAATGAGAAAAGTATACTAGACAACTGGAAAATGCAGCTCCCTCAGGAACTTCAGAAGAGCAGCTCGACCAAAAGCAACACCAACACCACAGGCAAATGGAAGGCCCCTCCAAAGCACACCTACAAGCTCAACTTCGACGGAGCCTCCAAAGGCAACCCTGGAATAGCAGGTTTTGGAGGAATTCTAAGAGATTATGAAGGCACCCTCATGCAGATTTATTTTGGCAACATAGGCTGGGACACTAATAACTCAGCAGAGTTAGAGGGTCTATGGCAAGGACTCTCTCTCACCTCGGAGCTAGAATTCCAACCTCTCGTTGTTGAAGGGGATTCCCAGATCCTCATCAACATGGCCAAACGTCTCCAAAATGGTTCTCAAGCTAGGAAAATAGCCACCAGCTGGAGGCTCGAAGCTAGGCTGAAGGGCATTGAACAAATGCTTCGCAGCAATCGAGTCGTTTCTTTCATGCACACCAAAAGGGAAGGCAATAAGGCTGCTGACCTCCTAGCTAACATAGGAGTTGAAAATGCCAATACCTTTCTCAGTGGAATTACATCCATAATTCCAAACAATGCACAAGCTCAGGAGCTTACTAGACTGGTCCAAAGTGATGCAGAGGCCCCGGATGTGGGTGATTGGACGGGTGTCATGGCAAGGCCACATGACAGCCATGTGCCTCTGCGTGCCTGAGGCAAGCCTTCTTATCAACCCGCCGACATGGATGGTCGGTACAGAGAGAGCCTGCATTTGCATTCAATGCTACATTGGGTGAACGGGAGATACTGTAATCTGCAGTTATGGCGGATAGTACCCATGGGAGGGAAGTTGTTGTTAAATTTTGTGCTGATCCGGGCCACAGGGGTCATTATGCTGGGAACAAATACATTCCATAGGAATTGGCTCCAGAAGGGAAGCATCTGCGCTCTGTTCTGGTGGGGCATTTGCGCTCAGAGGCGCAGCGTTCGCTGTCAGTTGAGGGAGGTTCGCACTCAATGGGATGGTGGCTACACTCAGCTGAGGGACACTTGCATTCTCAGTCTGCAATTTTGGATTGAGGCCATCTCCTACCGTGCTTCCGCCCTGAGCCTGCAATTCAACAAGGACCCACTGCTCCTGCAAGGATGGTTAGAAGAAGAGGACCTGCGCGAGGAAGGCCGTCCCGTCCTCCATCAACAAGGCCGCGCCTTCCTTGCTGCCGTTGTCGATGTCACGAAGGGGTTCAGGCCAACCCCATCCAAGTCAATCAATTTCTGGAGGTGGGGGGTTCTAATCAGGAACCAGCCCCTGCACCTGCATTTGGCTCAGCCATCTTCACATTTGGCTACTCGATGGACAAACCACGTATCAATGCACACGTCTCGGTTTTGTTCATCGAGGAGCCCCAAGAAGATGAAAGAGATTCGAGGGGAAAGGAGAAAGCCCCAGGTGGAAGCTCAGTGGAGGAGGGGAAGAAACAGGAGGAGGCACCTGAGCAAGCCCCCTGCAGCCCTCGAAACCAGAAAGCATCGACTTCACAGGAGGACGACGAGGACGAATGGGAAGCGATGCGAGAGAAATATGGATGGTGTAGGGTGGTCGAGGAAAAGCCCCTGGAGTAGCACTCAGCTGGCTTTTATCCGCGTCATCCAGCTATGCCCAGGTTCTCTCATGGTCCACGGCTCTGTTCGTAATTTTATAGTTTTTTATCTAAAGCTTCTACTTTATTTTGCTAGCTTTTGCATTTCCTGTCAGGGAAATTACCGAGAGTCTTTTGAGGCCCCCGCGTGGGCAGTGCTGTTTAGATTTTGTGCCCCTGCGTGGGCTGTCCTGCTTTTCTTTAGCGCCCCTGCGTGGGCAGTGCTGTTAAGATTTTGTGCCCCTGCGTGGGATCAATCAAGTGTGAAGCCTAGGTGTGGGCATTCTTTTTGTGCTGGGCAAATAGAGTCCAAAGTGCCACAGCTAGCCATGGACACAATGATTTCCTGTATGTAACTTTTTTACTGTACATAATATATTGGCGTAGTTTTACAGAGAAAAAAAATAATATAAGGGCACAACAATAACAGTAGTGGGCTTCTATGGGGCACAATAATAACAATATGGAGACTACATGGGCACAACAATATAATAAGGGGGTTGCGCTAATAACAATAGGTGTTACACTAGTAGCATAGGGACCTAACATGCCCCTCTCCTTCAAAATGTGTTGTCCTCAATGCTTGAGTAATTCTGGATTCTTCTATATAAAGTTACCATCCATCCATGTGGAATCTTAAATGGGTAAGTTCTTCCACTTGATAAGATACTCTGAAGTTGATCGATTTTTTAGTTGTTTATTTCTTGGTTCTGTGACTGCTTCAAGTTCCAATATGATTTTTCCTTCCTTGTCAAGTTCTAGAAATATTGTTTGAATTGGGATCTTCTCCAACTTTTGAATGAGTTCCCACCCTACTTCACCATTCTTCCATTCATCCCTTGCTTCATTTATGAAATTTGGTTGGATAATTATACCAACCTCTAGCATTTTTGCAACCATACATTCCATTTCTTTCCTTTGGCCATATGGATATCTGTAAGGCCTGATTTTTGGAGGAACACTTCTTGGAATTAAATGAATAGCATGATCATGATCATGAATAGGTGGGAGGCCTTTGGGAGTCTCAAATGCCTTGGAATAATTGTCCAAGACATTTTGGAGATCTTGAGAAATAGATGATTTCGATGTAGGAACCTCTAGCGAACATAATTTTGCAATTACACCTCTTTGTTCTTTCCTTAGAAGATTTTTCATTCCATTAGAGCTGATTATCTTTCCTAGTTTCCTTGTGATACCCCTTAATTCAACTTCCTTTCCTTCCAAAGAAAATTTCATGAAAAGTTCTTTAAATTAAAAGCTATTGTATCCAAGGATTGTAGCCATTAGACTCCTAGTATAACATTAGCACCACCCATTGGAATGGAAAGCATTGGGCTATTCAATACATATTCTCCCATGGATAGCTTGATATTATGGCACTTTCCAGATAAATTTATGGCTCCTCCACTTGCAAACCATCACTTAACACTTTGGGTGCTAGATATAGGAAGAAATTCAATTCCTTGGCTATCTTACCATGAATAAAATTATGGGCATTGCCCGAATCAATCAACACTATTACCTTTCTCTTTTTGATATGTCCTTCTATATTGATAGTTTGAGGAGTGGTAATTCTAGCCAATGCGTTACAAGATATGGTCAGATTCATTTCTTCTTTCTCTAGGGTTTGTTCCTGGTGTATATCGTCTTCTTTTGACATTTCTTGTTCCTTTTCTTCCTCTTATTCACAATCTATGTAAATTAATTTCTTATCGGCACACTTATGACCTTTAGTGTATTTTCTATCACAACTGTAACAAATCCCTTTTCTCTTTTTTCTTCCGTTTGTTGCGGTATCGACTTTGTAGGTTGTGGAAGGCTATGGGAAACAACACTTCCATAGTTGTGAGTGGTAGGTTTCCTTGTTTCCATAATTTTTCTTTCCATTTTTCTTGCCAACTTGAATGTCTTCTCCAGTGAATCAGGTTCCCAAAGGCAAACCCCATTTTGGACGTTATCCTTTAAAGTATCTATGAACACATCAATCCTATGCTCCTCTAGAATATCTTTTACCCTTATGTTCAATTTTTGGAAGTTCTCAATGTGCTCCATCATTGAACCCTTTTGTTTGAGATTTATCAATTGGCTAAAAAATGTGTTGTTTTTGTATCCTCATAATGTGCTATCATTTCTTTTGTAAAAATTTCCAAAGTTACAATTTGTTTACGAGATCAAAGCCATCGATACCATACAAACTAATTTGGTTCCCAATATAAAGTTGCAATACGTACCTTTTGTGTGTTTTTCACATTATGGAGATTGAAAAATTGCTCCATCTGTAGTATCCATGTTCCAAGATCCTTTCCATCAAACTTCCTCATATCGATCTTTGGAACATGGTAAGTTTTCAATCCAGTGTTAGAGTCTACGACATCTTTATTAACATTTATTTTTTTCTCATCATGAGTTTCCTTTACTACCTTTTCTCCATTTGTAAACATTTCTTGTAGCAACTTTGTCAAATCTATCTTCAAATCATCCGTTTTGCCTTCCATATTAGCTTCCAAACCATCCATCTTAGCTTCCACAACATTCATCTTAGCTTCCATGTATTTCTTTAAACCATCCATCTTAGCTTTTGTTACTTTTTGTGAGAGTGAATTTTATGCACTTGGTCTCGTAATTTTGATATATCATGTTGCATTTCTTCCTCTTTTTGCACTTTGTAAGAGATCGATATTGAATCTATTGTATCTCTGCAATTGTGGCTCTCTAGGAGTTGAAATTACTTCCTACAATATTCCTCTTAGTCCTCTTTCCAATGCCACTAGTTTGATCAAAATTGTATTCTCCAAGGAAGAGTTATTCCCAATCTCCTAAAATGACCTGATTATATAATGTTTCAGTGGAGTGAACTTGTACAACATGCCACGTGTCACTATTTCAACCTTCAGATCTAAACAATATAAACAAAAAACTACAGTCTATCCTCTTTCTGTAACTTTTTATGAAATTTCAATCTAATGCTCAGAGAGAAAGTTATGATGATTTTCCCAAGGTCACTTGTTTAGAATGTAATTCAAGATTCTGCAGAAACCCTAACTTCCTCAGATTATATCTCCAAAAATATAGTGACACAAGATCTAAAATTTGGATCCAAGCTTCATCACGATTTTGGCTCAAATGGGTTTTAATTTTAGAGTCTGACCCTTCATATAAAAAACAACTACAACGAAAATTTCACAATGACCTGTTTGAGATGAAATTATGGATCTTGCAAAAACCCTAACTTCCTCAGATCATATCTCTGAAAATATAACGAGACAAGATTTGAAATTTGTACCCGAGGTTCAGATGGATTTCTTCTCAAATGGGTTTTTTTTTTAGCTTCTGAAACTGCATATTGAAAAACCTATAGCGAAAATGAAACAATGGCCTGTTTGGAGCAGCGAAGCCCTAGAATCCAAAGCTCTGATACCAAATGTTATGAAACCAACTCACAAAAAGATAGAAAAGAAAGATCAACACCTTAGAAATCAGCCTCTTTGAGGGGGAAACATCTTTTACATTGTACAAATGAACAATTCTTGGATGATACAAATGACAAGACCTCCTTTCAATATATAGGAGTCTAAGGGTTCATAATATAATCAGAGTCGACATAACAATAATAATATAAGGGCACAACAATAACAATAGTGGGCTTCTATGGGGCACAATAATAACAATATGGAGACTACACGGGCATAAAAATATAATAAGGGGGTTGCACTAATAACAATAGGGGTTACACTAGTAGTATAGGGACCTAACACTATCACTTTCATTATCTTCAATATTGCATGAACAAATAAATGTATCACCAGAAGACCAAAAATTAGTACCTGATACTTATTTTGCTTGTTCATCTTCAATCTAAGGTGATTCTGAGTTTAAATACTTGCTTCCATATAATAGCCAATTGTCTCTCCTAGTGTCATTGTTCCTTTGAGATGTCTTCTTCTTCTTAGATGCTTTCTTCTTTTGCTTCTTTCGCATTGTTACAATAGATCTCCTTCAAACAATCAAGCTTCTACCAATGGACCTGATCCGATACCAATTGTTGGGAAAAATACTGAGACGGGGGGGGGCGACCGGGGGGGGTGGGTGAATAAGTATTTAGAAATCAATAAATTTTTACATTTAATATTTAGGTTTCTATACGTGACTTTACTGAATTGAAACTACGTGTGCATGTGACTATTCTTAAGAGAATGAGCATATATCTAATGAACTTACAATTCAGTTAATCCATCATATGTTTGTCTTTAGCTAGTGCACTAGTACTTTATTGACCATTAGATAAACATTAAACATGTGTTGTAATAAATAAACCATCACACATAAGAAACACACATGAACACCAAGATTTAAGGTGGAAACCCAATGCGGGAGAAAACCACCTACCGTTGTTGTCTATGTGTTATTTTTAATATAAAAAGTTGTTTACAATATTGTATTGGTATAGACTCATATCAGTACACAGGTGATCCAGGTGGATCTCTAATCACCAGGAGCATGAAAAAGGCTCAAAATTCAAAGTGGAAAAAATTCGATTAACTTGAGATTAGATCGAAGTGTTCGTCGCCCTGATTCCAACGGTGTGAATGACACTCCAATCTAAGTCCGTATGAAGAATATAGAAGCAGTAAAAGTTTGGGGTTGACTCACCCATGAGGTAGGCTTAAGGAAGGTGTAATTTGGTAAGAGTCTGGAACCAGAATCCGACCTGTTTTCTAGGCAAAATTGTGGGTCCATTAATTTTTCTAATATCCCTAAGGTTCTAGAAAATTTTTAAGTTTGGTGGAACTGTTATTTATTTACTTTTAAATAAATAAAAATTATAGAAAACATGAGGCGGGCAGCCATGACCCCATCGCCCCCAAAACCACCATAACAAAAAAGTGATATGAAATGGGGTGGGCAGCCATGATCTCGCCAATGAAAAATGTGAATATATGGTGGGAGCGCAGGTTGCCAACCCCACCGCACCTCCACCTCATCTTTGATACAGAGCTTCTGACATAAATGGGGGCGTGGGCCACCAAAACAGCGGACCTGCTACCTAGAATTAAAAAACAACAAAATATGTTATGTTAAAATTAGAGGGGCGGGATTTGATCCACCAACCCCTCCTCAACTATTTGACATGTTTAGCCAATGTGCCCAACAACTTTCCTTGGTAGATCCTCCCACCAAACTTTACATTAACCTTTTTCATAGTGCACCTATAAGGAGAGCGCACACACGTATTTCGAGGTGGATGAATTGTAGGTGGCGAAACCATGAGCAGACCTGTGACAGGGGGCAGAACCTTGCCTGAGCACATCTTCCAGGGGTCATTTTTGGTCTAGTGTCAGAATTGGGCAAGTTTTATATCTATTTTTCACCTCTCGGCGACAGGAACTCAATGGTGATGCCAATTTATGCAACAAAGCTCTCCATTTTTAGCCATTTTCCAGATTGGAGGTATAAAACTCCTTTTTATAAATGTTGAATGTACTCTTATTTCTCATGCCAGTTAATGAATGAAGGCCTACCCATTGATTGAGCAAGGCCCAGAGACATAGTACAAATCAGATGAACTCTATTATCAAGTCTCTTGTCTTCTTTCATGCTTTTATGTGTTTCTCCTCTTCTCTCATGTGCACATTAAATTTCTATGGTTACACTGCAATTTATCCATGTAACTCTTTAATACATTCTTTAATACCCTCTCCCGTGCATTGATGATTTAGTAGATCAATTAAAGAATGCTATCTATTTCACCAAATTGGATTTGCGAAGTGGTTATCACCAGGTCCGAATTTCAGAGCAGGATTTGTGGAAAATCGCCTTCAAGACCAAACCAGGGTTGTTCGAATGGATGGTGATGCCATTCATACTTTGCAACACTTCAACCACTTTCATGAGGGTCATGAATGATCTATTTAGGCCATTCATTGATGAATTTGTTCTTGTATATCTAGATGATATTCTTGTCTTTAGTAAAAGTTAGAATGAACGTGTATGCCATGTAAAGAAAGTGCTTGATGTATTGAAAAAGAAAAACTCTATGTAAAATTATCAAATTGTGAGTTTGGGAAAACTTCTTTGGTTTACCTAGGTCATATTGTTGGTCATGGTCAGCTAAAAATTGACCCTTATAAAGTTGAAGCAACTATAAATTGGCCTAAACCTACTAGTGTAACTGAGGTTCGCAGCTTTTTGGGTGCAATACAGTATTGGAGGAGATTTATTTCCAATTTCTCTATTAGTGCAGCACCTCTACATACATTGACAAGTGTAAAAAAAGTCTTTCAATAGGAAGGAAATTAGCACAAGTCCTTCGAAGCATTGAAAGAAAAGATCAACACCGCACTAGTCTTGGCCTTACCAGATCTCCATTAGCCATTCGAGATCAAGACAGACGCCAGTAGATATGCCATGGGAGCTGTACTGATGCAACAAAAGAAGTTGATATGTTAGCATTCAGAGAAATTATCTCAGGCTGTGATAAATTATCCCACTTATGACAAGGAGTTATATTCCTTGGTCCAGAGTGTGAAAAAGTGGAAACATTACCTGATCGATAAGGAGACCATCATCCATATGGATCATCAACCCTTGTAGCATCTTTAGTCACAAACCAAGTTGCAGCAAGTTCGTCATTTCAGGTAGATGGGTTTTTCTTCAGTAGTTTCATCTAGTAATAAAGTATAAGAAGGGCACTAGCAACAAAGTGGCTAACATGTTATCTCGCCCTCCTATTTCTGCTTCTATTATTTTTCATATTGCTTCATTATCTTTTGAAAGTTATGTTGAACAATATGCTGACAGTGATGACTTTAAGGAGATTTGTGCAAAACTAACCCATGGTTCACAAGTGGACAACTATCACTTGCAAGGAAAACTGTTTTATGACCTTGGAAAATTGTGCATACCCAAAGGGGAAAGGGTAAATGTAATCTAGGAAGCCCACACCTCCCTTATATCTTGTCATTTTAGTGTTGAAAAAACTTTGTGTCATGTACAAAGATTTTGAATTTGGCCTCATATGAAGAACATTGTGACTCGTTATGTAAAGGGATGTGTGTTGTGTTTTGTTTCAAAGCCCTCTAATAGAAAACTTAGGCTCTACACACCACTCCGTATTCTGAGTCATCCATGGGAAAGTGTGTCGATGGATTTTGTAAGAGGTTTGCCTTTGTCTAGAAAAGGTCACAACGATTTGTATGTTGTCATTGACTATTTTAGTAAGATGTTTATTTTAATGCCTTCAAAAAAGTAGATCATTGCAGAGCAGACTGCTTATCTTTTCCTTCAGCATGTTTGGGTCCATTTTGGGTTGCCCACATCGATTGTGTCAAATCGAGACTCTTGCTTTCTCAGAGAGTTTTGGACTAGGTTGTGGAAGATGATGGGCACCAAGTTGAAAAGAAGCATGACATTTCATCCACAAACCGACGGATAGACATAGGTTGTCAACCACACCGTGGTACACTTGTTGCGAGGCTATCATGGAAAACATCATAAGTTGTGGGATGAACATCTTCCATATGTGCAACATTCCTACAATTGAGCAGTGCACTCATCTACGCATCATTCACCATTTGAGATATGTTTTGGCTACCTACCCAAAGATCCTTTTGATATGGTCTTTGGAAGGGAAGATGACTACAGTGGATGTGATGAGAGAGACAAAGCATAGCAATTCATTCATTGGATCTAGTTGATTCACCAAGTAGTACAAGAGTAGTTGGAGAAAAGTCAAGACCGGTACAAGGCTCGACATGAAAAATACTGAGTCAACCATCAATTTCAAGCGGGCAACAAAGTGTGGTTCCATATTAGCAAAGACAGAATGAAGGGAGAAGGGCAGAAGTTGCGATCAATCCGATATGGTCCATTCACCATCTTGAAGAAGATTGCAGACAATGCCTTTCATCTTGATTTGCTGACATATATGCAAATGTACTCCATAGTGAATGTGGAAAACTTAAAGCTTTATGAACCACCATTGATTATGGACATCGAAGAGGTGGGATCAGTTCCTACAGTTGATGATTTTTCAACAAAGTATCTCAATGAGTTTCATGAAAATATCATCCTTGACAGAAGAACCAGGACTTCATGACGGGGAGATGTGGAATACCTTTGAGTTGGTTTCAAAGGGATGCATCCTAGCAAGGAAAAAAGGCTGGAAAAAGAAAGAGTGAGGGAACAACTCCCTCACTTTCCAATTGACTAATAAATCTCTTGGCAATCCAAAATCTCCTCAATGGGGAGGATTGATCCAGGTGGATCTTCAAACACCATGTGAGTCCCAAACTTACACCTCCCCTACATCCCTTTTTAGCCTTTTTCTCCAATTACCTGAACATCTAAGCTATCAAATCACTGCATAATAGTTTAAAATGAGTATATAAATGGTTTCCTAACTATGTTTTGTGATTGCTATTTGGTTTAGATTGTTGTTCAACCAGCTGCGGAATCTGTCACTTTTCGCAACCAGAATCAATTTCCGCAGCCTTTTTGTTAAACTATATGCTACAGGTGTCTATTGAAGAACTTAGCCACATGGGCAAGCTATAAAGGACGTGGACATGGAGCGTGTCCCCTTGGTTCAGCCAAATCATCCACAGAAGCCCGCGGTCAAGGACGGTCAAACGGTGGTCAATACAAGGAGTTAAATTGTGGCACGACTGTGTTTTCAGCACGAGGAGGATTGCGTGGCAAGGTCCTGAGTTTTAGGAGGTGTGTTAACACCTAGGGACTACTAAAGGACCGAATCCAACAAACCATCTCTTGGATTTACTGCCCACTGCTACCATGCTGCTATAATTACGATTCTGGTCTTTTACGTGCTTAGCTATCAGCGTAGGCCGTGTTAGTTTGTTATGTAATTTATGCTATAAATAACGAATCTTCATATGCGTATAGGCTAGTAGTTGCTGTGTAAAAACTTGATTTTTGTACGAGCCTTTGAGCCGAGACTTAGTCTCTATTTCATAACTGCTTTGCAATATATGAGAAGACATTGATTTTGCGTTCAAATTCGTGATTGGTTCTAATTGACCAAGGGCGCAGAGGGCCCCTGTACACCAAGGTCCTGTAGTTGATGTATAGTTTTATCTTTTTTATTTTATAATACGCTCTTGATACCATAGATACTTGCTGTATATATTAACTTGATCATGGTATTCATGTTGTTTGTTGTTCATAAGTTCTTTTCTGCTTTTAATTGATTGTCAACTGATCAGTGTTTGCATTTTAGGTTCTGATAGGAAGCCCGGGTAGTACATATAATTTTTTATGACTAATGACATGATGGGATTATCTTGTCCTACTGCTGATTTGTTTTATTGGTTTTAATTCCAGCATTGTTTAGTTCTTTAGTTTTGCTTTGGTCGTTTACTTTTCTATAAGTTAGTGATTAGACTATTCATATCATCTTCAGTTACCAATGATGAAGGATTGTAGAGTGAATGAGTAGCTTAATCTTAGTTTTATTTCATGCAACTTAGATATCAGATCATTCAATTTGTGTATGACTACTTCCTATAGCCAGATCGAGTCAAATCGTGAGGGGTCAAAAATGAGTTGATGTGATATGATTAGTTTACTTTCTTACAGTCTTTTAATTGCTTTGAGTTCAGTCTTTTCTTTTCTTTATAACAGCAGCAAGGATACTGGGTTCCATAGTCATAGTTTACTATTTTGTTAATTAGAATCTAGGCACGTCTTGATTTCGTCATTGTAAAGTTTGAACACCTTTGGAACACTTTGAAGTTTGGAAATTATTCATTGAAGAAATTTGTCCATACTTGATTACTAGAATCACCATCTCACACACACCATCTCACATTAGGGAATCAACAAGAAGATAAATCCAAAAACTAACCAAAAACTAAAAACGACAAAGAAATAAGAAAATGGTTATCTTGCATAGATAGTGCACTTCACTTCGACAATTTACGACTCCCGGATTGACAATTTATATAGCAATTTAGAACACACTAAATTGACCAAAAATTTTGGCGCCGTTGCCAGGGAAGTGAAACTAGGTAGCCAAATTCTTAAAAAAAAAAAACAAGAATATTTCAAGGAAGGTAAAAATTGATGATTTCTCAAAGTATGCTCTCCTCTTGCACCTAGTGTGACCTAGAGGATCAGAATAGAGAGTTATTGATTTAGTAATTTCTTGAGTATGCTCTCTTCTTGCACCTAGAGTGATCTGGAAGATCAGAAAGAGAATTATTAACCCGACTTGAAGAAAATAAAAATGGCATGCATAGAACAAGAGATTCTAGGGGAAGGTTTATAGCTAGGGCCAAGAGTTTGATTTTTACAACTCCATCTACTCCAAGTTATAGACAAGATACACCTCCATCATCTCCAACTCATACTCCTAGCCTTAGGATCCCTAGAATTCAAGAGGCAGTAGTTGAATTAGGAGACTCTCCCACACTATCCACCGAATCTTAGTTAGGAAAAGACCCTTTCTTTACTTCTACAGGAAAACACATTGTAATTGAGGAAGTAGAATCACTTGAAAAAGAAGAGGGAGAAATTCCTCCTCGTTCCCCATTGATAGAAGAACCAGAGGACTTTGAAATCTCTGAGGAAGCTATCATGACAGAGGAAGTAGTAAATGGATTTGGAGGAGGTAGAGGTAGAGGAAGAGGAGGAGGAAACAATGGAGGGGGGTAAAGGTAACAATGGGGGAAACAGGGATGGAGACAACTCGTTTGGATTTCCTATAGTTGATGAGGAATCTCGAACAATAATGAAAAACATCTCACCATCTATCCTCCCAAAATTTTATGGGTTGAGAAGCGAGGACCCTGAAACATTTTTATTTGAGTTTGAAGTCGTGTGCCGAACTTATGATTACATGGAAGATGCTCAAAAAATCAAGTTGTTTCCTTTAACATTGAAGGGAGCTGCTTTAAAATGGTTCATGGGATTAGTTACTCAATCAATTAGGACTTGGAATGACATGAAACAAACATTTTTGGATAGATACCTGGACTATTGTATGCCCACCAATCATAAGGATTAGGTATTCAAAATGGTACAAAAAGAAGATGAAAACTTGGAGGATCTACTTGAAAGATTTCAATACAACCTCAAAAGAGCAAAAATGAGTAACCTAGATGAAGAAACCTTGAAAGCCCTTCTATTAAAAGCCATTAGAGATGAATGGATAGATATTTTGAATATGATGGGGAAAGGAGATATATCTCAACTTCCACTTCATGATATAGCAGAGTTATGTGTACATCTCACAAGGGGAAAATCTAAAACTGGAAAAGGGCCTAGAGATCCTTCTCTCATTAGAGCAAATAAATCTACAACTAGATTAATGAGTAGGGCTGAGATTGGCAACATGCTTGATGAGTTTAAAATAGATATTTTAGGGAGTTTTAGTGAGCAACTAGACACCCTTAAGATACAAAACAAGAAGAAAGCAGAAGCTGAAGCTTTGGCCATCTTTTGTCCAAAATGTAGGAAGAAACACGCTCTAAGGGAATGCCCCTTGGATGCAAAAGTTGTAGAAACATGCGCGATTTTCTTAGAAAGCCATGAGACCAAGGATTGTCCTTCAATTCCTGGGCTCAAAGCTGTCTTTCAAGAAGACCCAAATTCAATTGAGTGTCTCTGTTTTGTTTCAGCGGTGCGGTTATGTTTCGATCCTCTATCTATGGACCTTCAACCTAGTGGTGACCCTTAGTTTTCAAAATATTAATATTTCTGGGATACTCATGTTCTTCTTCACTGGTCACGTTATAGCATTCTAGCGCATGGTTCAGTTGGGTAGTCCAATCAGGTTGTTTCAGGTCCAAAGGATCTTGTGGTATCCTAAAGATCACTCCTTTAACCTCCTGTGGCGCCGTGTCAATATAGTCAAACCCATCCTCAAAGTTGAACATCCTTATAAACCCATAGCGCAAGATGTCCCATTCTTCAGTGCGATGGCAGAGCTTTGTTTCCAAGTACCAATTCATTGATATGACAAAACAGATGCACCCATTCAGGCTGGGGCTTTGATCCATAAGCCTTAGTCCATTTGGCCAGGTGATCACGCAGATCATCCCTTCCATCATACTTGTTTGTCATCCCCACTTTTGGCTATCCAAAACATATTCTCATCATTCTCCTATAGTCGTGCCAATCATCGAAATTATCCTTATGCGTACCCCACCATCTTGCGGGCATAACGCATAGTGCTCGATCCAAGGCCTGGAAGCAATGCTTCTCTAACACTTCTCTCTCAAATGCATCCAAAAAGCGATCACCATCAGTTCGCCTGTCATAGTGAGGCAGATTCCTTACTTCTAATGACATGCAACACAATGACTTGGTCATCATATTACAATGCAGCGTAGATACTTAATCCAATCGGTTCTGCCAGTGCTCTAATTCTTCATCCGAATCTGATGTGCAGGAGCTGTTGTGGTCCCATGTGATACACCCATCTGCTATCAAATTTATCCAACCCTGGTCTCGCATCATTCTCAAGTAAATCTTGTCCAAATCGTCATCACTTTCATAATCACCGACTAGTTCTGTATAACGCGATCCTTCTGCAGGATCCAGCGGAATGACTACGCTGAGAAACTTCTTTTCAAATATCATCTTTCGCTTCTTCATGTTGATTACCCCATTCATGGTAGTGGCCTAATCGATTCCTAGGAATGCAGGATAGGGATTGCTATCATCCACAATTTCTATTACCTCAAAACCTGCCAGTGCGCTCGTACCTTCGATGTCAACTGTCACCTTTGCAATCTCCCCATCGGGATAATTTTCTATTTATTCGCCATCCTTAACTGGATAGGAGACCACTGGAGCACAGGTCTCCCCATTCTTTCCCATGTTTGCTTTGGAAAAACTTTCGCATTGGACCCCGGATCTAAGGTAACTTGGTCAATTTCATATTCTCCTATCTGCGCGGTAAGCCTCACCTCACGCCCAGTCCTTGCCTTATGCTTGCCAAGCTTTTTGACTATGTGCGGTTCACCAGTAGCGTCGTCCTTGCGAGCGCTCCGATTGAACATTTCGGGAGGCCCTTCATAGACTCACTATCTTGGAGCAATTTCATGCAGGTCTCCAAGAACATGGTAATCATGGAAGGGTCCATTTCTTCAACTAGTTTCTCCTAACTTCCTGAGGTAGAGGCCTCATTGAATCTTTCTTTGCTTCCATAAATGTTGCTTTCACATGCTCCAAATCAAACCCAGTCTCCTTTTTTTGTGCTATGTGGACCCATTCACCTTTTTCATGTTGCTTCCCTTATATTGATATATATTGGGGAAAAAATAGCATAATAAGGATTTTTATATCGATATGTATGAAAAATGGACCTCGAAATTAATCAAAAAATATAAAAGGATATAAAAATTGTTAACAAAAAAATGGATAACTACAATATCACAGGGTCTGCGACAATGCGAGGGTAGATGCGCTGCCATGTGGGTCGACTGGAAAGTGACCATTACAGTCATTATTCACGATGTGATGCTTGGTTTGAGACCAAATGGAGTATGTGATAGGCATTTAAGGCAAAATATATGGTCTAGATTCTTGAAAATCTGCTGCTAAGCGAGCATTAATGGATTGAATGTGGAGAGAATGGTCGAATTCAAATTCATAAATTACGAAGGGGTGTCCAACAAACAACACTTGGAAGTTTGAGAACTGAGTTTTTGCATGCCCAAACACTCATGAACCTAGACTTGTTCGATATTTTGAAGGCAAAGTCATTGTTTGAGCACTTACCTGAGTCATTGAGAGAATTGTGGAATAGCACTATGGCAGAATTTGAGGAAGCCATGGATACCAGAGCAATGACTATTGAGGAAGCCGCATAGGTCATTACAGAGTAGAAGTACTAGAAAGTGTCGAGATGGTTGTAGAAATGCCTAAATCACCGCGTACACCAAGACCCAAGAAAGACGAGCAGACTATGGTATCAGTGCGCATGTCCCCTAGGAATCCGTTAAGGACTAGGCTTACCATGGAAGAAAAGGGGAACGTGATCAATTTGGAGGTTGATGAGGAGGAAGAATTTGAAGAAATCCTGGTAGAGGAGGAGGAGGATGTAGAAATGGAGGTGGAAACCCAGGGTGCGGACCCTTTGACTAGGCTGCCCGCATATGTTCCTTCGCAGAAGGGAAAAGCAAGGGTGCCCAAAGACATAGGTGAGAGCAAAAGATCTTTGTAGACTCTGCTGCTCCCTGATGACATCATTTTTGAAGGAGCGCACTTGGGGTGAGTGCTTGTACTAAAATTTGAAGACTGGGATCTCACAGACCACTTGAAGTTCCCAGATTTGGTAACCACACAGCTGATGTGCGAGAAGAAGATGTACCGACGGGAGTTATAGAGTTGGAGCTGCATAAGTGGCTAATAGGTGTATAAAAGGCAAGACTGTTAAACCTGCTCTGGGTGCTGCATTACTATCGTGCCCCAGTGACTATTTTTTTCATCAGATAGTTGCTCTACCTGGTGCATGGTGGGTTCTTGTGGCTGGATGAGCCCATCCCCATCACGAACCACTTAATTCAAAGAATTACTCAAATCCCTTGCAAAGTGGAGGAACCAATGAACATCTCGGAGGGTAAAAGTGATTATTTTGCCATCGCAGAGGCCATGAAGAAGAACTTCAAGCTGGAGAACACCAAGAGATGATACATGATTTCCTACACCAATAACGCTGTGGTCAAAGTCACGATGCAAATATTAGCCAGAACGGTTATGTGGAAGTGTCACGCGGATGAGGTGCCTGTGCCGATGGTTGCACTTGTCGGGCAATGTGCAAAAGGCGTCCAGTTTAACCAAGCAGACTACTTGTGCAGAGAGTTCCTTGAGAACTGCTGCAAGGAAGAGGAGCAACGAAAGACTCTTCAGTATGCATGGTTTCTGTTGTCCATCATGTTGGTGGCATGGTAATTGCTCGAGGACATCTAGTTCCTGACAATTGCACAAGCCTTTCTGGAGGTAGCAAAGTATGCTTCCCTGTGGGAAACTAGAGATGCACAGAGAATCAGGGATAGTAGGATATTCTGGGTGCTCATGGAGATGAACATCAGAATGGAAATAAATCACAAGCCACAGTTATCACCCATGGTCTATAACAGTCTACAAAGCTTCACGGAGTTCAAGGCAGATTTCCACCACATGTACATCAGGTTGAGGAAGGACCCCATGAAGACTTGGCATGAGCTCCCCTATCTGGCAATAGACGATGTCATATTCGTCGTCCTTGAGTCGTGGTCGCTGGAGTGGTGCGCTCTAGCTAGCTCCATGGTGGAAATACATTTCATGTAACTATAGAACTTATATTTATGTATTTTAGATATATGTTACATTTTACATAGCTACATCTACCTTGACATATGTAATATTCCAACTCCATTTTCTTCACACTTTTCAACATTTTCGAGATTTGTCTATTTTAGTGTGATTATTTAATTAAATAGTTGATATTGTTTAAGACATCTCCTATTTGCAAAATTTTGAATTCTTGAGTGGGATATTCGGTAGGTTTTTGTTACTACCATATATCATGTTTTAAGTAGATGATGTTTTATAATTCATCCAAGAGACTTTAGGATAAACCTTGAATTGTATACTTGTTTCCATTATACATCTAATAATTGCAACCTTTTCCATGTGAAGAACCAAATAGCCCACGTTGAACATGAAGCAAGTACCTCAAAAATTAGGGAATATCAGTTATTCTATTTCCAAAGGGAGATAGGTCCAGAGAAGGAAACGAAACTATCATAAATGGCTTTTTTCGGGTTGTGTTTAATGAAATCCCACTAGAATTTGCTACTAAACTAAATCAATTGATGAATTTGAAGCTTGAAGGTAGTGTTGAATAGGTGTTGCAAGGTATCCCTATAACACTATCTATTTACATGATTCTAATTCCATGAGATGGTGTCTCGATAACACTATTGTCCAGTGACAGGTGCTAGATGTAGATAGCTTTCTCATATCATACAGGTAAATCTTATCATTATATTTCTATGAAATCTTAGAATGTGTTTAAATTTTGTCTCACATAAGAAAATATTTATGTACTTTTGAATTTATCTATGGTGTAATAAGATCAAGAATAAAATTTTCATTGCAAATAATTGGGATCTACCATGTAAGTTTACTTTACTACAATAATTATTGATTTGTTAGATCCCAATTAGTTAGAGTTGAATTTTTTGTTGTTTTTCTAATCAGATTAAGAATAAAGTTGCCATTTTAATCACTGAAATATACCATGTAATATTTATTCACTACATGAAATTGTTCATTTTTTAGATCCAAACTTTTTAGGATTATGAAAAGTCCTCTTTCATGACAATATTTATGAATGCTCTATTCTTGCCCAAATAATTACACATTACAAAAAGGTGGAAAATAAATTAGATGCAACTGAATGGTTTCTGTTTTAAAATGTGTGGAGGGAGTATAAAATCATTTGCAATTGTGTTCAAATATTTTGGAGCACCCACTAAATTTCTTCATTTCATCCTACTTAATTCCATTTCTACTATCCCAATGCCTCTAGAAGTCCATCTACAAATTGATCTCTGAACTATCTTGGAGGGAAATTGATTACTTGATTAGAACCAACGGATTGCAATTATGTTAGGAGTAAGGGATGAGAAAGGTTCATATTCTTCAATATATTCCACAAGTTAAAAGCATATCAACTGATTTCCTTTTTGTTTAATTGATACGACAATCATGCGAGCATTTGTAAGGATTTTGAGACCTTTTTCAATGATTTTTTGTTTTTTATTTAATTTTTAATTTTTAGTTTTTTTAATTTTATTATTATTATTATTTTTTTTTAATTTTTAATTTTTTAATTTTTTAATTATTTATTTTTAATTTTTTTCTTCTGAAATTTATGTTCTCGATTAAAAAATTTAAAGAAAAGGCAAACATGATGCAATGGAAGTATTTTCTATTTTAGTGCCTAAGAATGCCTTGCTAATGTGAAGGGCTTGGTATTTTCTTGACTTAAGATTAGTCGCATTTGACTTCCTAGCATTTCTTTTAATTTCATTTTTGTTTTGTTTATATTGCTATCCTTGAAGTTGGTGATCTATTGTGTGTGTAATAGGAAGTATTAACTACTAAGCACACTCAAAGGTGATATTAATGGATGACTAACTTTAAATGTCCCTACTTGAGACTTTAGTATTACATGATCATGTAAAGCAATTATTAATCAATATTAAATGGAAGATGATTAATGTGTAGTGTTTGTTGGCTTGTCATATAATTACTTGATTTTGGCCTCCAATAATATATTTGATGCTAATTTTTGGTCGTTACTTGTGGAGCTTCCCTTTGCCTCAGAAAAACATCTAAGGTAAATGTCCATTGCATTGGCATTGGACATCATCCAAGAGGAATTCAACAAAAGTAGTAGAGGACATGCGAGAAATCGGTACAATGACTAGATAGCCACTAGAGAAACATCGACGCACAATAATTTCTTGTGTATTTAGATTCACTTGAAATTAACTAGTCATAAAAAGTACTTTTTTTTTTGAATATTTTCATGTATACATAAATACCTAAAATGCAATTTTAGACTAATTATTCAAACTAGTAATTAACTGATAGTCATAATTTATAATTAAATAGTATATATGATTACTATTATAGGACACAACTATAGGGTCTCACTGTGAGGGGTATTGTGACAATATATGTACACTTATCATCGCATTAGACAATCATATTTCAGAGTGTGATATCCATCTAACAAAATGTACTCCCATAGGCCATTGTGGGATTCAAATTTTTTCTTTCGGTGGAAAAGTGGTGATATGTTTTCTTAGGCCTTAGTTTTCTACTTCCCTAAGGTTTTGACACTACTCATAGCTATCACGTTCATTCAACCAAGTGAGATACTCATCTTGGAAAGTTGAATCATTTTGTCTCCACAATACAATATGATGTTGGATCAATCTCTTGATCCTAAGAACATATATCATAATAGTAAGAAACTTTTATTGTGGGAAAAAGAATGTCCAAATTTAAGAAACATGTCTCTTTTAGAACAAGCAATAAGGATATTTTTTACACTAATTTTTGTTTTTTCAATTTGTTTCCACAAGTTATCTATTGCCTAATATTTCTAACATGTAACTTGGCTGGTATGATTGTGCCTAAGGTTTTGTTGAAGGTTGAATACTAAGTTCGTAAGGTGTTATTTTCTACGGTGACATTTTATTTGTTTTGTTTATATAGGTCATTTAGCCTCATAGTGGCCATTATCGAATGTTGAGGTATATGTCATATAAATATTTTATAGGCTAATTTATTTTATACTCAAGTATTCATTGTCTTTCATGTCTTATAATATGCATTGTATCTTATTTCATTTTCAGGAGAGGAACTCAATATTGTTGGTTGAAGCAATAGTTGAAGAAATAGGAGAAAAATAGCACTGGAACGACAAATTCAAAATGAGGGAGAGAAGAGAATTTGTCTAGTGATACCCCTAGAGCCAATATATTTGATAAGACACACTCATAGAGACTGATGGTCAAGCCTTCAGAGTTGGTGAATTTAGCTGCAATGCTTTGGAAACACAGTGATAATGTTTAGAAATGAGGAAACAATATTTCATGTGTAAATTGTAGTCGAACTGATATTAACTTGGAAACTCATATTGTAATACTTGATATTTTATATAATAAAATTATATGGTTCAAATTATATTTATTTGCAATTGATATTATTTAGTCTTGTAATTAACATATGTAACTTTGCGTTATCATAATAGATAAACATGCATAGTGTATCACATTTTTTTAAAATTTAGTCACAAATTCAAAGTAATTAATTTATCTTGATTAATAATGAACGCATAAAATCAGTCTAAAAGTACTAAATTAGTACTTTATATTAATTAATGATGAACACAAATAGAATGAATATATGACTAAATTAGTCATTTATAATGATTATGAATCAAACTAAATGAAATGACTAGAAACTACTAAATCAATCGTTTATATAATGAATATGAAAATACCAAAAAAAGATTAATGACTACTCCAAATGATTTTTTTTTATTAAAATCATGACTAAATTTGGAATATATACGACTATTAGTTGCTAATTTATAGTATCTTATTACACGACTAAAATTTAGTCATATTTCTTTGGTCATTAATTGGTTTTAAATGATAACTAAGATTTGCATATATATGACTATTAGTAGCTAATTTACAATATCTTATAACATGACCAAAATTTTGGTCATATTACTTTGGTCATTAATTGGTTTTCTCGAGGATTCATATACTAATATATTTGGTGGTATATTTGGTCATCAATTGTGACAATTAATTACTAAACCAATGAAACATTTATGACCAAATTTATGACTAAATATACTACTAGATGGTAAAATTAAGGAAACCAATTAATGACTAAGCTAAAAATGACTAAAAATTGGTCATGTTATAAGATACTGTAAATTAGCTACTATCGGTCACTGATTGAAAAATGGTCCTTTATATGAAATTTTTTAGTTGTTTGGACATTAGAATTGTTCTCACAGAGTTGTTTGTAGTAAAATCTACTGGATTACTAAGAATCAAGGAAAGGTGGTTCAAGAACCGGAATATTAATGACAAAGAATGGGAAGTCTTCCTTAAAAATATATGTATGGATATCACTATCTTTAAAAAGGGAACTCCAGTCACATTCTTAAAGAATAAATGGAGAAATTTTCTATTAATTATTCAAAAATTCATAACTTGTGAAGGTAGGCTTGGAAACATGTTCTTTTACCATGTTCGCCTAATGATGAATTTTCTTGATGGTATTGAAATCAATCTACCATACTCCCTACTTCGTAGTTTGAGAAAAATGGCTAGAAACAGTCAGAGGAAAACACGATCCATAGATAATGCCTTGTACCATCATGGGTTAGTGAAAGTTTTAATTGAGGCACATCTGATAAGCAAGGGGAATAACTAGGAAGATTTTATGATTAGAAATCATTTCAAAGAAGTTGAACAAGAAGAGCCTAGTAATAAAAAAAGAAAGAGCAGAAGAAAGTTGCCGTCAAACCCTAAGGAAAAAACACCTGCATAAGAAACAAAACAAGGTTAGTATTGTAATGATGAAATCCCTCCTATATGTGTGTTTGATACTCTTAAGAAAAAAATGTTAGAAGAAAGATAGCTAGCAATAAAGAGAAAAGTACATCAAAAGGAGAAACAAAACAAGAAAAGGTTAAAAAGTGTCCCTGTACTAGTGAAAATTCAACATCAAATATAAGAATAAGCGCAAGTTTTAACAAACCAATACATGTGTAGTTTTTAACCTCGTGCAAAAATTACCTGCATTCAAATTTTAAAACATAAAAAATAAACAATGCAAGAGCATAGCAAGTAAAACACATATACACAAAGATTCTCCCCTAGATCCCAAAACCACGACTACCAGCTTGATTTTTCATTATATTCCTTTCAATGTTACAATACATATTTATACATGCCAAAGCATCTAACACCATGGAACGAAAATCGTCGCATCCAAAACCATAGGTAGGTCCGCCCAACCTAATATAGGGTCCAAATTTTTTTTTTTATGGGGCACTGCCCCAGAATAGGGTTACCTGCACCCCTCAAACACCTCATGACCCCCCCCCGCTATGCAATCGGTGCGATGAAGGGGGGGTTCCACCCCCCTTTAACGCCCTGGTTAACTATGTGGTCTAGTCATGGAAATAATATAACACAACCCAACAACATGTACAGTCTCATTAATCTCCAGAATTCATCAATTTAGAATAAGAAGAGGAATTGAGAGTTCCATCACTAGTTGCAAGTCCAGCTAGGAGACCTCGAGAAATTGATCCTTTCGAGAAACAAACTAGATAGAATATCTAGAACAAAGAGCTACAGGAAAAAATGTTGAATCATCCTCAAACCAAGAAGAAATTTTAAGTGAAGGAATTCATTTTGATTCTCCAGAAGGATCCCAAATTATAAACAATCTTAAGCAGTAAATTTATGAATTGGAGGTATTAAATAGACATGTGAAGCAGGAACATGAAACGGTGATGGTACAAAATGAAATTCAGAGAACTGAAAATGATAACATATTGTTACATCTTGGTTTATGGTATGAGAAAAACAATAAATTGAAAGCTAAAACTAAATTTCTTAATCAAAAGGTCACAAGTTTGTAGAACAATATCTTAGTGAAGAAACCAAGGATGGAAACAATCAATATCAGGAAAGCAAGAAGAACTAATTTGTATGTTCTTACTTAGGCCTCCGATGAAGCTCAGTAATAGAGAATGATTACAAATTTTGAATTTTTTTGCACGTGGACATGCAATGTCTTCTGTGTGGGGGAATGTTGAAAACCAAAATTGTCTATTTTTTTATAACCTTCTTATACTTCATCCTCCTTCTTTCTACTTTAATAACTCTAATTGGGCATCAATTTACAAGGTTCATGGCAATAGCAGGTACTTAAAGATATTTTATTTCATAAGCTTCTTTGTTCTTTATTATTTGCATAATCTACTGAATTGCACCAATTTTGCAACTAATCACTCATTTTGCAACATAGTTCAAGGTTCGATGGGTTCTAGAACTCCAACACAGGAGAGATACATATGGTCAGTTGGCTAATAATTGTCATAACGATATTAACCTACCCTCATGTCCTAGATCGATGATGATAACATTGCATTAGCCCAATGAATGCCGAAGCTAACCAACGAAGAAGGTGCTGAAGGTGAACTAGGCGAGCAAGAAAATTAATGGAAGCAGATAATATCATGAGAAATTATCTTCTTATTTTGTTTTTAGTCTCTATTGAGTAGGATAGGCTTGTAAATATCTAAAAAATTTATTGATAAAGGTTATAATTCTACCTCTCAGCATGATAAACACAATCCTTGATATTATTTTGAAAACTCTGTTTACATTTATAAAAAATTTTATTTGGTTTGATAATTTTTTTGTGGGTCATTTCAATGTGTATATAGTCCTTTGAATAATTCATGTTGTTACCTACATCTCGTAGGAGATGTAACGTTTTATCATTTTTTAATGAACATTTCAATTTTTTATTTTATATAGTGTTTAATTAGTTTATCTAGTTGTCTAGTTTTGATTTTGAATGAATGTTTAAGATTGAGTTTAAAACAAGATTTGTTTAATCATATTTTTGTAGGATGAATGAATGAAGTTGAGATCTCTTATGCACATTTAAAGACAGAGTGTGGATTGATTTAGGATTTGCAGTATAGTTTGAGTTACATCTAAGTTTAAGTTACATTTAAGTGAAGAATATTTTGATAAAGCGCGATAGTTTATATTAATTTCCTTTTCTATTGAAATTAATTTGTGTTTGATTATTTTGTCTTCTATTTTAGAGTAACTATATGTTTGCAAGTGTGATCTTTCTTTTGAGCAAGTGTGATAATTCTACTGTGATATTTCTTTTAAGAAAGTGTGATAATTTTATTTTCATTTCTGTGATATTTATTTCAAGAAAGTGTGATAAAATTGGTTTCATTTCTATTAAGTGTGACATATTTACTTTCATGTAAGAGTGATAGTTGGTAGAAAAAACATGTGCATATCAATATCTCAATTGAATCTAGGAATTGTTTGAAGAATAAGGACTTCTAGTACATATAGTGCACATACACTTAATCAATATACTAGCCCTAGTCAATAATTTATGTGGTAATTTAACATCAATTAAATTACCAAACACTCCTATCAGTTGGAGTGATCTAGTGACTAGAGTGTTGATTGGACTAGACATGTAGGCAGAGATGGAACAGGAAATACGGGTTATCAAGAAGAATTCAAAGGCATCACAGGATAGGAAAAAGATCTAAGGAGATCAACATAAGGTATTTGAGGAGTTTCAAGTTGGAGAATTGTGTACTTTCACATCAAGGCCAAGAAGATCTCCTTGAGGATTGGGTCATGTTCCAAGATGGGACCTCGATATTGCAGGGCTTTCAATATTTTTGAGAGGATTGGACGAGTGCCTTATTGACTTCCACTACCTCCAACAATGAAATTCCATGATGTTTTCCATCTGTCATTGCTTAAAAAGTATATGAAATATCTTGATCATGTGATTGAATTGTGCGTATTGCAGCTAGAACCAAAAGGATAACTCCAACTGGAACCTCAGTGCATTTTGTAGTGAAATATAATCATGCTCCAGAATTGAGCAATTGATCAAGTTAAAGTGCAGTGGAAGAACTTTGGTCCCAATGAAGCTACATGGGAGATGGCTGATCAGATGTGGGTTTTGTATCCTTTTCTATTTGATGGTTGAGAAAATGTCTTTAAATATATGTTTTCCTGTGATGTTTTAGTTATGCCTATATATGCATATTATGATGTAAATATTACATCGAGTTGCATTATAAAGATCCAATAAGTGGTATTTTTGTCATGATGGCTATGTTGGTTTTGATGTTCAGTGGGTTGTTCATTATAAATACTGCATCAAGCTAAGTTATAAAGCTCCATGGGAGTATGTTTTGGTTTTCAGTGGCCTTGCTAGTTATAGGTGTCATTGAACATTGATGATGGTGTTCCCCTAAGGAGGAGGGTTTTTTAATAGTCTTGATTAAAATTTCATGTAATAAAGTTAATAAAGGAAAAAAATAAGAACAAGGTCATGGGTCACGTATTCCAATCTTAACGTTTGGAAAAACATTCTAGTGGGTGTTTATTTGGTTTATTATGGCTAAGGGGAAATCGCAAAGGCAATGGAAAAGACTTTGAAAAGGAAAAGAGGCATTAATTGAAATTTTATTTATGAAAATAAATGAAATTAGAAGAAAAGGAAGGTGAAATGTCGTAGGTTTCATGTGAGGAGGAAATTGAAGGAAGCTAGAGAAAATTGAAGAAAATAGAGGCTTCAATGATAAAGAGGCTTATGAGGATTATTTCACAACCTTTTTCCAATTCATTTTTGGAGCTCTCTATCTATTCTCTATCTCTCATACTCTTGCACACATTGAGAATTCTTGGAGCAATCCAGCATCAAAGAAAGGAAGGTAAATGATGGAAAAGAAATGAAAAGGAAAGCAATGACAAGGTAAGGAAGAGTTGGATCAGGTGACTAGAATGAGATTACTTGCAGGTATCGAGTTTAATGTATGATTTCCTTGCTACTTTTAGCATACATGGTATATACATGTGTGTATTTGGTTCTCTTTGTATCATTAGAAAGGGTTTTTTTAAGCTTGAGAGTGATTTTCATCCTTTCCTTTCTATTTCTAGATAGCCATGATTTGATTGGGGTTCTTTCATGTGGTTGAGATGGAATGTCGAATGGTCTTGGAACTGGGTGGTCTTCCTAGGGGCCTAGGAATCGCTTGACCAATAATGGTTAGATACATGGTAAAGCCTAAGGGTGGAGACGAAAAGATATCTTAAGGTATTGGTGAAGAAATATGGAGGTATCCATACTTATTTAGGTCCTAGTAATCTCTTAACCAGTTTTGGTGGGATTGCGGTAATCCTGGTTGTGTATTTTTTTGTTTGGCCAAGGAATCCCTTGATGAGTAATTATGGGATTATGGTGAAAACTAGTTTTATAGATAGAGGTTTTGGGCCTATAAATCCATTGAATGGTAATGGTGAGATATGCAGTAAAATCCAAGGAAACCCTAGTTGTTTTTGTTGCGAGTTTCACATTCATGCTTGGAATATGGGATAAGGGTGATTGGCTAAAAGAAAGGTTTGGCTCAGCCTAATGTATGGCCAGGTGGCACAAGGAAATCCCTAACTTGGATGGCTTTTGCATATGTTAATAAGAGATATTTTCTCTTTTATTTCATGAGTATTTATACTTGTTATGCTGTTGATTTTATTGTTGTTCTATTACTGTTATCGTTCTGGTTATATGTTGGTTATAAGCATGGTTTTATGAAAGATTCTAGTTATGGATCTTATCATGTTTTGATTAGAAAATGAATGGTTAATGACTGTATTACCTAATAGATGATACTATAGCTATTGTGAGATGACATTAGACCTTCTTAATGATTTTCAAGTAAGTATGAGATCCCTATGTTCAGATATGTAATTATGACCTGTAGAATACGTGATCATGATGTGCTTGACATAATGAATGCCATGGTTAGGAATTGATAGGTCAAGTTCTTATCTAGATTTTATTTGCAAGTATTTGTGTTTGTGTCATTCATCATTCTGGAAAGTTTCAAAAAGTTTGGGTAGTGGTCTGTATACTAGCCCTGAAAATTTGCCTTAGATTTTGTGTTAGCAGGGCTAAAATTGGGTGAAAAAGACTACAGTCACTCCCTTTTAGGATTATGCATGTGACTAGAGGGTTACAGTACAATTTCTATATTGTTGTACTAGCATTTTGGAGTGCAAGAAATTGAAAAAGAGGTTTAACTCATGGTTTGGGCACTTGAAAGGGTGGTTTAGCCCTTGAGGTCTTTTAGAACCTAAGGGAAGTCAGTAATGTTTTGTTTGGAAGATCCACTTCCTTAACTATTCCTAAGAGGTTGATTCATATCATAGTAACTCTTCATCACATATTTATGCTAATGGGCTGGTGAAGTTGGGTAAGAGTAGGAGGATGGTGTTAAACCAAAGACAAGGCATTACATGGGGTCAATGATTTCAATACTCTATTTAAGGAACCCATAGTTTTTCTTATATAGGAAAACAATATTTTACCATGTGTTGATTTAGAAAATGAAACTTTGATTGGAATAGGATGAAACAAATTTCAAGGTTAAGATAACTATTATCTCCATGTAAAAAGGGAAAAATATTAACCTAAACTTCTTTTGATTGAATTCTATATGGACTGTTTTGATTTCCTCAAAGAGGGAATTCTAAAATTCATTTTTCAATCTTAGTGACCTTTCTCTAAATTCAATTTTTCTCACTCCCATTCAAAAAAAATAGGATGGGGTATCTTTTGAAAACTTTAGGTCGATATCCTATTGCAATGTAATTTAAAATATCATCTCCCAAATTGTATATTTTCTCCTTAATCTAATTTTCAATGATATAGTCATAAAAAAGAGGTTTAGCTTCTTGCATGGTAGATAAATTATCAATGTTATCTCCCTAGACTAGTAATCCATTCATTCAATCAAATCCTAGAACACTTGAACAATTGCTTTCAAGCTTGACATATCAAAATCTTTTGACATGGTTAATTGGACCTTCATTTGGGTAAAGTATATGTCAAAATCCTACCAAGATTAACCTCATCAATATTAAATTTTTGAGAATTTGAAGTGAACTGAAAAAGCTGATTGAAGGCAGAAGATTTACCATTGAACTTTACCTTTGAGAATGTTTTAAATCCCTTGATTGAAGTAGTGTTTGATTGTGATACACTAAAGCATCTCTAAGGAGGTTTTATGGAGGAACCCATAATTCAAAGTTTAAAATTATGTAATAAAATTTAGCAAACAATTTAAAATAGGTCCTCCTTCTAGCGCCAAAAGTGTTGATAAACCAAAATGACCTTTCAACATTTTAAGGGAGACCACCCAGTCAGGAACTTTAAACAATTCCTTTTCTATTGAAACAGTGGTTCCAACAGGTTTAGTTAGGTCTCGTTACCCTCTCTCTATCAGTACTAGATTAAAGTATGACTTTTACCTACCAATAGAGAGGAGACATTAGATCGACTCTTCTTACTGATCAGAAAAGAAAGTGATCCTTACATTGACTTGATGGCCCAACCAAACTACTCTAAAGACTTCCGATGTATGAGGGGACTTCTAGGATGTAGAAAGTATAACTACATGAAAAGTATAATCTAAGATGCATATAATCCTAGATCTCTCTTGATTGAAAGAAGGATTACTCCTTATTTCAATGAAGAGAAAGCTAAAAGAAAGGGAAAAGATATAGAAGCATATTGAAATTGGAATGAGATAAAGGAAATAGGCCAAGGATATAGTTCCAATACGTAATCCTTGTTTGAGAAAATGTATACAAATAAATTCCCATTAAATAGTTAACAAACATCCAACTGCAAACATCTCCAATTCCTAATAAAACATATGCATAAGAACAAAAATATTCATGTCACAATACTGAAATAGTTTAGATACATGGCATGTGGAAAACATGATACCTATAAGATTAAACTGTTAGAAAGCTAGTAGCTAAAGGTGAAAAAGGTCCATCCTTATGAAAGTTCAAGTTTCAAAACTCATTTCTGATTAACCCTGCAAGATAGCTTGACCAGATTCTAAATGAGCATTTTAGGAAACAATCAAGAGTAGTGCTGAAAAACCATATACATAGCCAAAATCCATAAACAAATTTGAAATCTGAAGAATTTATTTTGAATAATAGAGAAAGCAATAGTGTTGTACATCTGATTACAAAAATTAATATTATTATAAAAATGAATCAATAACATAATACATCAGAGAACTACAATAGTGCAGGTCCTCTGTTGTCTCTAAATTGATTCTCTATCTACACAGATGGATCTAATCTCACTACAATAGTGAAAATGAGTCTTAACTCCTATACAAATATGCCATAAGCTCTAGCATTACTTTGCCTCTTTTCTCTTGAATTTGAGTTCCCTTTCAACATTTCAGGGATGGGTATTTTACATAGTCGAAATATTAATTGTCCCCCTCTATTTCTCAACAATTGAGTTAATTAAAAGAAAATGAAGCAAAATTATTTCTTGAGTTGGGGTTTTGGCCAAATGTAGATGGCCACAGTTGAGAAAATGCATAGTTTAGTTTTCTCTCTAATAAGTTTGTCCAACATGTTTTGAACCGATATGTGGAATTGAATTTCTTCAATGGTTTCTATTTATTAGAATAAACGATTTCCACCTGGAGTAGTTTCTTCAGAAATATTGACTAGATCTATTCACCATCATTGGCCATGGAAGCTTATCTGTCAAATGAAAACATAATTATTTTTTATTTGTAATGAGATTTTCCTTTTTAAAACTTTAAAAAACAAACTTAAACCGTAAAATGTGAAGAACTATATTTATGCCCCAAAACCATATAAATCACAAGTTTTAAAATTTATAAAAGAATACCCCATCGGAGTTGACAAGTGGCAGATGTTAACATGTATCAAAGAAATGGATATTGAAACTTTTAAAAGTGGCAATAATTTAAAACTTGTGATTTAAAGAGGTCTTGATGAGGAGCGAACACGATATCAACATTAAAGAATTGTTTATATGCTCATAGAATCCAGAGGAATATAAAAAATCAGAGGTTTAAGATATCGGGGTTTTACAATTGTTAAAATTTTAATGTTCTAATATATAGGCGAACACAATATTCCAACTAGACCATCATTAATACACATATCGGATCCAACATATTGGAGTGTGACAGATATCATAAGTTATATCGACATATCGATGGATTGGCATATTGGAATATCGATGGACTGGAATATCAAAATCGAAGATCGGAGGGATTGTTGTATCAATTTTTTTTTAAAGTTGTCTCGAAAGAAAATCTAATATACATTACCTCCAATATGCGGAAGCAAAAACAATGACGTTGTATGTGGGGTCCTTTGACATCTTCTTTATGGAATGGACTTTGAATATCAGGGACTTCAAATGAATTCCTCTGATACCAAAGCTTTGATATATTAATATGTGAACCACTTGTTTTTTAATTAAGGCTTAAATCCTATGCATGATTCTTGGTCTCAAGGGCTATGTGTAGAGTAAAAAAATATATTTTGAAAAATATTTACAATTGAAAATTAATTATCTATAAATAAATAAATTTATAAGACAAAAGTAATGTACAATGTACACATTTTAATAGGCCAAGGGAGTGAAAAATATACAATTCTTCATTGAGTGGGATTTACAAACAAAACTATCCAAATGAGATCAAATGAGTTATGATAGGAAGATAGGAACGTATTGAACTCATTGAATCCATCCAAATATTCAAAAGCAAATAGTAATATGACCAACCATTCAATCAAAGTGTCCCCACAATGAGAATTAAGTGAATACTGGGGGGTTGTGTTTTTACCACAACAATGGTGACACAGTGGGAAGAAACAATTATCTTTGGAAAAATGATGAAACTTAAAGAAAAAGGAATAAGGTTAAATCAATCAAAGTGCTATGATTCCTATTTTCAATGAAACCTCACTAACAAATAATAGAGTTTTATCATGCTCTATATCTCCCAAATTGATTATAAGAATCATGTTTGACAACAATTATTTAATTGGTAACGAATTAAACTTAAAGAACAAAACCTTATCATTGTGTTTAGTAAGAAATATGAACTGTCATTGTCATAGGTACAACCACTGCTGCCAACATGAATTCATAACCTCAATAGGGTTTCTTCTTAGCCCAAAGGAACTGTCAGTGTCCCATCTAGGTTTAAATACTTCAGAGGAGACATAATTCATTAATAATTCTAAAAGCCATTTTCTTACCTTGGAAACCAAATATTGACAATGCCAATCACAAGCATTCATTATCATCAACAATTCGGCTCCTGATGAGACCTCTCATCTTACAACGAATTGTGATACACCATTATCCAAATTTGATGACTAGATACGATAATGACATGACAATGAAGGCCCGTGATCATGGTAGGTTGCCTCTTTATGGAGACCCCCTATCTTTCAGGTATTCTACACAACTTGTAATTTACACTATGATACTTTTATCATAAATGTGGAGATAAATATTCTCCTTAAGAGATTGGTATGACTTATAAGAATTATAAAAATACTAAACTTGTCTGTTTCTTTAGGAAGAGTTTTTTATAGTATAAGTTGCTGAAAAAATAAAATTATCTCTTGTGTTATAAACTGGGATTATCAAAATGATAAAGAAGAAAAATATAATAATAATTTCAAATCTTAATTTGAAATATATGAATTTAATAATTAACTTGATATTATTCCTTTTACAAATTAATTTCATTAAATAAGAGTAAATATTTCTCATGTACCAAACCAAAGGTGGGTGGAAACGACCCTCCAACTAAAAGGTTGGTAATATTACTATGATTAATCCCAAACAAAGGTGAATTCTGCACACAAGGGGATTGCAAAAGGGACCAAGAAATATTCTGGAAACAAATGCAAGAAAGAGACAAGAGAAAAGAAATATACATAAAAATGAAATTAAAATACAAGCAAACCTACTGCAAGCAAAACCATGAAATAAGAAAAACTCGAGTGAAACAAGATAAAATAAATATCTTGATATAAGCAATAAATATTTTGTTATGTTCTTTGCATTATGTCAAGCATATAAAATGTTGTATTGTTGGGTAAGTTTGTTATTCAAGACTTTTATTTAAATAATTTCTCTAACTAAAAGGAGAGTTGTGATCAAAGTTTGCATATGACAATTTAAGAGGAATGTTATTCCCTTGATCAAATCTCACTTTAAAACATGTAAATTTGAATAAACATATCTTGAAAGAGAATAAGCAAGATGATAAGAAAAACTTAGAAGTAAAGGAAATCTCCCCGAATGAGTTTTAAAAATTAATCCCTTTAGCATTAATATTTCTCACAACTACGTTTTTGGTAAAAAATGATCTTCTAACTCAAGCCAATACCTCCCAGAAGAAAAATGCAAAAGAAAAAACATTACTACAATAGAAAAGAAATTCTAGAAAACTAAGAAGATATGGAAATGAACATGTAAATATGTACCTGGGAGAATTTGATCATATATTTACCTGATGAATCTTCATCTTCCCCCATGTATTTATCAAAGTTCAAAACCATCTTCTTATTTAATTTAATCTAATTGCTAAATTAGACCTAATCCTAATCTAAAAAGTACACTAAGACTAAGTAAATTTGTGCTTCCAATGTAACCATTCAAGCATCTTAGTAGCTACATGAATGTGTAAATCAAGCATCAATAACCAAATCATAAATATACTAACAAAAATAAAGTTGAATATATTATGTGCATCAAATGCTAATGTATGTACAAGAAGAAACTTATTTACAAATTCTCTTCCCTAAAAATCTTCCTAACATCTGTCTATATGATCATTAAGATAAGAATGTGATTCAGATGTTAGAAAATAATTCAGAGAAAGAGGAAATGAAAAACCAATATTAAATGTTAAATATTTCCAAATGAAAGGTTGCTGTAAAGAAAAAGAAAAATCAGAAATTGTATTTTCCAAAGAATTAAGTGTATAGCAATGACGAAGATTTCTGAAAGGAATGCATGGTTTGTCAAAATATATAGATGTATTCTTGAGTGTTATCATTTGTGTAGAATTCATTTTTAAATCTGAAATTAACTATCCAATCAAAAGATAGAACCTCAACCTAAGAAGAAATTGAAATAGATGATTGAAAATTTGAAATTTATTATTGCATCTACTAAATAATGTATTCGACGAGACTGTGGAACATTGTTGCTCAATATGCCAGCGTAGTATGTGCAAAAAATAAAATCTAAAATTGAAGAAAGAAAGAAATTGAATAGAATGAGAGAAAGGTAATTTGTAATATACATATATGTTACAAATTATGTTACAACATAGTGGAAGTTTGTTTACAAAGATTTCCTTTTTATAAGTAATTATGAATTTAAAATCATTATTCTCATCAAGATTAACACTGAAAGAAGATACATTATCATTGTAGGATTGGGAAATAAGAGACGATTTCTAATGATTGAAATAATTGTGAATATGAGAGGAAGCATTTGAATTTTTATCTTTTTGATTTTCTAAAACAGATTCATTTAAAGATTGAGAATCAATTAAAATAGTTTTTGAAGATGAATAAGAACGAAATTCAATACTTTCATTGTCATAAATAACTTTATTAATGTCTTCCTTGGTATGCAATTCTTCATTTGAATTACAAGGAAATGAAATTAAATACTTAAACCAAATCATTAATTAATGTGAAGGAGGTAACCTATTGGATTTAAAGAGAATTAATTTCAATTTAAATTTAACTGAAAATTGATCGAAGGGATCACCTCTTGTCCTACACAATTCAAGTAATTTCTTGCACACCATTTTTTAAATGTATCATTCAAAAGAGTGAAGGAGAATCATTGCAAACTTATCCCATCTATGTACTGAGGCAACTCGAAGTGAAAGACACCAATATTTTTCTTGTCTTGTTAAAGCATATGTGAAAATCGTGCCATGATTAACCTCATCAATATTAAATTTTTGAGAATGTGAAATGAACTAAAAAAGGTGATTGAAGGTAGAATATTTACCATTGAACTTTACCTTTGAAAATGTTTTAAATCACTTGATTGGAGTAGTTTTTTATTGTTATACACTAAAGCATCTCCAAGGAGGGTTTTTGGAGGAACCCATAATTCAAAGTTTAAAATTCTGCAATAAACTTTAGCAAACAATTTAAAATAGGCCTTCCTTCAAGCAGAAAAAATGTTGATCAACAAAAATTGCCTTTCAACATTTTAAGGGAGAACCCTCATTCGAGCACTTAAAACAGTTCCTTTTCTGTTGAAATGGTGGTTCTGACTGCTTCAGTTGGGTCCAATTACCCTCTCTCTTTCCCTACTAGATTAAAGTATGACTTTCACCTACCGATAGAGAAGAGACATCAGATCGGCTCTTCTTACTGATCACACAAGAAAGTGATCCTTAAGATGACTTTATGGCCCAACCAAGCCACTCTAAATACTTCTACCATATGAGGGAATTTATAGGATGTAGAAAGTAGAAATACATGTAAAGTATAATCCAAAATGCATCTAACCTTAGACCTATATTGATTGCAGGAAGGATTTGCCCTTCTTTCAATAAAGATATAGCTAAAATAAAGGGAAAAGAAACATAAGCATATTCAAATTGGAATGAGAGAAAGGAAACAGAGCTAGGACATAGTTCCAATACCTAATCCTTGTTCAAGAAAATGTATACAAATAAATTCCCATTAAATATTTAACAGATATTTAACTATAAACGTCTCCAATTCTTAATAAAACATATTCATAAGAACAAAAAAGATACATGTCACAATACTGAAATAGTTCAAATACATGACATGTGGAAAGTGGGACATCTATAAGATTAAACTATTAGATAGCTAGTAGCTCCAGGAGATAATTTTTTGTCCTTATGCAAGTTCCAGTTTCAAAACTCTTTTGTGATTAACCCTGCCAGATAGCTTAACCATATTCTAAATGAGCATTTCAGTAAATATTCAATAGTAGTGCTAAAAAGCTACATTCATACTCATAATACAAAAGTGAATTTGAAATATGAAGAATTTATTTTCAATAATATAGCAAGCAATAATGTTGTACATCTAACTATAGAAATAAATATTATTACAAAAATAAATAAATTAAATAAAACATCATAGGATTACAATAGTGCAGGTCCTCTAGTGTCTCTAAATTTATTATCTGTCTGCACAAATGGATCTAATCTCACTACAATAGTGAAAATAAGTCTTAACTCCTATACAAACAAGTTGTAAGCTCTAGTATTACTTGCTTCTTTTGTCTTAGATTCAAATCCCCTTTCAACATTTCAGAGATGGGTATTTATACATAGTGGAAATATTAATATCCTGCCCTCCATTTCTCAACAACTGAGTTAATTAAAAGAAAATGAAACAAAACAATTCCTTCGGTTGGGGTCATGGCCAAATGTAGATGGGCATAGTTGATAAAAATGTCCAGTTTAGTTTTCTCTCTGATAAGTTTATCTAGATTATGTCGAACTGATAGGTGGAATTCAACTTCTTCAACAACTTTTGTTTATTAAAAAACTTTTGCCACCTGGAGGAGTTTCTTCAGAAATCTTGATTAGATCTATTCACCATCATCGACCATGGAAGCTTCTCTGTCAAAAGAAAACAAAATTGGCTTCTTTTTTGTAACGAGCCTTTTCTCTATTAAATGTAAAAAAAAAAACTTAAACCATAAAATGTTAAGAACTATATTTATGCCCCTAAGACCATATAAATCATAGATTTTTAAATTTATACAACAAAAACCCATAGGAGGTGATAGGTTGTAGATGTTAATAGGTATCAGAGAAATGCATATCGGAACTTTTAACAATGGAAAGAATAAAAAACTTGCGTTGTAAAGAAGTATTGATGAGAAGAGGATGCGATATCAACATTAAACCATTGTTTATATGCTCATCAAATATAGAGGAATACCAGAAATCAGAGGTTTAAGATATCGGGGTTTTATAATTGTTACCATTTAAAAGTTTCTATATATAGGTGAATATGATATTCGAATTAGAGCATCATTAATATGTATATGAGGTCTGACATATCGTACATTGGAGATATCAAAACTTAGAGAGGCAACGTGTATCGACATATCAACAAACTATCATATCAGAATATCAATCGATTGGAATATCACTATCGGAGATTGGAGGGAGTGTTGTATCGGAGTTTTTTTAAATGTGTCTCAAAAAGAAATCTCCGATATGCATTTCCTCCTATATGCGGAAGCGGAAAAAATGGCATGGCATGTGGGTCCTCGGATAACTTTTTTATGGATTTTACTTTAAATATCATGGATTTCAAATTAATTCCTCTGATACCAAGGCTATGATATATTAATATGCACACCACTTGTTTTTTAATTAAGGCTTAAAGATCATGAATGATTCCTGGGCTCAGGGCTATGTATAGAATAAAAATAAAAAATTTACAATTGAAAATTAATTATCTACAAACAAATAAATTTATGAAACAAAAGTGATGTACAATTTATACATTTTAATAGGCTGAGGGAGTGAAAATATCCAATGTTCAATTAGGCACCATTGACAAAAAAAATGTCCAAATGAGATTAAATCATTTATGATAGGAAGATAGGAACATGTCAAACTCATTACAACCATCCAAATACTCAAAATCAAATAGCGATATGATGAACAATTCTCTCAAAGGGTGCCCATAATGAAAATTTAGTGAATAATGGGGGGTTTTGTTTTTACCACAACATGATGTATTCACTATGAACTACATTACGAGTTTTAGTTAATAATTTATTATTATTATTATCACTCAATATCCTTCCACCTTTCTCAAGGCTCCTTGTGGTTTGGTACAAGATTCTTTCTCTCCCCACTACATTTTCTATTGGTTGCTAAATTACTTAGCAAAATGACCCATGCGGCAATTTCTAGGAGATTATTTGAGGGAATTGAAATGGCCACATGTTATGAAACCAGCTCATAAGAAGATAGAAAAGATAGATCAACACCTTAGAATTCGGCCTCTTCAAGGGGGAAACCTCCTTTACATTACAAAAATGAATGATTCAAAACCTCCTTTCTATATATAGGAGACTAAGGAGTCACAATATAAGCCAGCCCACCTAAAACTAATAATATAAAGGCACACAAATAACAATAGAGGGATTCTATGGGCCACATTAATAATAATATGGGGACAATAGGGGCACAACAATATTAATAAGGGATATAACTACAATAGTAATGGGGTAATCACTAGTATTATAGGGACCTAACATGCCCCTCTCCTTCAAAAGAGTGTTGTCCTCAATGCTTCAGTAGTTTTGGATGCCTCTGCATAAAGTTCTCATCCTCCCATGTGGAATCTTTAGCATCTTCCACTTGATGAGATACTCCAAAATTGATAGATTTCGTAGTTGTCGAGTTCTTGTTGCTGTGACTGCTTTCCATTCCAATATAATTTTTCCTTCCTCGTCAATTTCTGGAAATATTGTTTGAACTGGGAGCTTGTTGCCTATAACCTTATTTAAACATGCAACATGGAAAGCTGGGTGCACTCGAGAAGCTATAGGAAGCTCCAATTTGTATGCCATAGTACCAATCTTTTACAATACCTTGTACGAACCATAATACTTTGGTGATAATTTATTATCCTTCTTAGCTTGCTGAGGGACATTTGTTGATATGGTTGTAGCCATAGGAATACCCAATCACCTACATAAAAAATTCTTTCATTGTGATGTTGATATGCATGTTGTTTCATTCTATTCTGCGCTAACACGAGGTTATCCTTTAAGAGTTGGAGGACTTGTTGTTGATGCTCGATGTGATGTTCCACTACTTGAACCTTAGAGTTTTCTCTTAAATATGATGTGATGAATGGTGTATGATATCCTTAAAGTGCCATAAATGGGGTCAGTTTTGTTGTTGTATGGAAGGAAGTGTTATACCACCATTCAGCCAGAGGCAACCATTTGACCCATTGTGTCGGTTTATTAGATATAAAGCAACAAAGATATCCTTCCAAACATTTGTTTACTATCTCAGTTTGCCCATCACATTGAGGATGATAAGATGAGCTATGAGCTAACTGAGTACTGAGACAAGAAAACAATTCTGTCCAAAAATTTGCATTTAAAATGGGATCTCTGTCACTTACAATAATCTTTGGATTTCCATGTAGCTTTTGAATTGTTTCCATAAATGCAGTAGAAATTGTACTGTCTTTAAATGGATGTGATAATGCACAAAAGTGTGCATACTTGGTAAGTCTGTCAACTACCACCATGATGACACTCTTTCCCTTAGAGTTGGGTAAACCTGTGATAAAATCCATTGAAACCTCCTCCCAACATTGGCTTGGAATGGATAAAGATTGTAATAGACCCGGGGTCTTAATTGTTTCAACTTTTATTTTGTTGCAAACCAAACATTCCGCCACAAACTTTTGAATATCCTATTTAAGGCCATCCCAAAAAAATTCCTTCTTAAACCAGTGGTAAGTTTTTAAAAATCCTAGGTGCCCTCCTAAGGGAGAAGTGTGCAATTCCATAAGAATATTTGTTTGAGTTGGGAATTCTTATATAGGTATAAGCAATCTTTGTACCATAATGAATCATTTTTCCAGCTAAATGTATCAAATGTATTGGAATCTTCTTGTAACTTTTGAATAAGTTCCCACACCACACTTCTTCCTCATTCTTCCATTCCTCCCTTGCTTCATTTATCCAATCTGGTTGGATAATAGAAATGGCACACAACAATGCTTCCACATCCTCATCCTTTCTTGAGAGTGCATCTGCCACCACATTTTGCTTCCCTTTTGTGTAGATGATTTCAAAGTCATAACCCAACATCTTTGTGACCCACTTTTGTTTCTCTTCAGAGGATAATCTTTGTTCTAAAAAGTATTTAAGGCTATCATGATCCGTTTTTACCTTGAAGTGTCTTCCCATTAGGTAGGGTCACCATTTATTAAGTGCATGTAGTATTCCAACATTTCCTTCTCATAAATAGCTTTGTGTAAAAAAACTTTCCCTTGATTGGATGACTTTCAAAAGCAATGGGTCTTTCATCTTGCATTAAAATAGCACCAATTCCATTTCCTAAAGCATCACATTCCACAATAAAGGATTTTGTGAAGTCCAGTGTAGCTAAGTTCGGTGTTTGGCACATCACCTCTTTAAGATGTTCGAAGGCCTTTGTTGCTTCTAGAGTCCATGCAAATGCATCTTTCTTCAATAATGTTGTTAGAGGTGCTACTATTCTCCCATAATTCTTAACAAACTTGCGTTAATAGTCTATCAACCCAAGAAATCCTCACCGATGCTTTATGGATGTGGGGATTTTCCATTCCTCAATGGCTTTAATTTTGCTAGGGTCTACCTTAACTCCATGAGGTACAATATGACCGAGATATTCCACCTATTGTACTCCAAAGAAATATTTGGATCTTTCTGCATATAATTGTTTCTCCTCCAATAGTTGTAGCACCTTGTCAACATGTTCAATATGATCCTTCCAAGACTTGTTGTAGATTAGTATATCATCAAAAAATACTAACACACATTTTCTAAGGAAGGGTTTGAGAATGGAATTCATCAAACCTTGAAATGTAGAAGGTGCATTGGTAAGGCCAAAAGGCACCAAAAATTCATAATGACCCTCATGAGTTCTAAATGTTGTTTTCAGAATGTCTTCGGTCTTCATTCTAATTTGATGATATCCTGAACGAAGATCCAACTTGGTGAAGTAAATTGATCCATGCAATTCATCCAGTAATTCATCAATGACAGGAATGGGAAACTTATCTTTAATAGTGAGCTTGTTGAGCTACCTATAATCCGGACACATGCGCCATGATCCATCCTTCTTGTGCACCAATACTACTGGAGCAGAGAAAGAACTTTGACTAGCTTGAATTATACCATCCTCTAGCATTTCTACAACCATACATTCAGTTTCAATCTTTTGGGCATAGGGATATCTGTACGGCCTGATGTTTAGAGGAACACTTCCTGGAACCAAATGAATAGCATGATCATGATCACGAATAGGTGGGAGACATTTTGGAGTCTCAAATACCTTGAATGATTGTCCAAGACTTTTTGGAGATCTGGAGAGATAGATGATTCCAATGTGGAAACATCTAACGAACATAATTGTGTAATTACACCTCTTTTTTCCCTTTTTAGAAGATCTTTCATACGTTAGAGATGATTATCTTTCTCGATTTCACTGCACTACCCCTTAATTCAACTTCCTTTCCTTCCACAGAAAATTTCATGAAATTTTTTTGAAAATTAAAAGCTATTTCACACAATGATTGTAGCCATTGGACTCCTAGTACAACATCAACACCTCCCATTGGAAGGGAAAGCATTGGGCTAGTCAATACATATTCTCCCATGGATAGCTTGACATTTCGTCAAATCCCCTGTTCCACACATCGGGATAGGTTTTACTCAAATGATGTTTCTGAGAAAGAAAAAAATTAATTTGTAAAACGTGAGAGAGGGTTTTGTCCATAATAGGCCAAGGAATAAGCTCCTCCTTCACTTTTTACATAGGTGTCATGGTTTTAGAGAAATGTGAAAAATACAGTTGCCTCAGAAGAACCGATGCACCTCTAAAGTGACCTTGGTAAAATGAAAATTTATCCTAGCTTGTTTGGCCAAATGACTTTCTTTATGAGTCAAATGATGACGAGACACAAATATATTTCCAATGAGCTATCATGAGCTCAATTTGGAGATGAGGAAGACCTTCAAAAGTTGACTGCAACAACACTCTGCCTTTAGGTAGCCTCATTTTCCATATTTTGACCAGTCTTCAGAGATTTGAATTTTACAGGGAAAATGAACTCCAAATTGAAAAATTAAAGTTCGGTTAGAAAGTAGACTCAATAAGCTTTCCAACGAGACATTCTACACCTAATTTGGACACCAGGAAGTCCTCCAAAACTTTATCTGAAAACGGCACTATGCACAGAATGAGTGGCGCTGTGCATAGAAATGTTTAACACAAGCTTTTCCAACAGGCACGTAGCGCCACTGGCGCTACAATTTTGATCAAGGCATCTTCTTGAAAAATGGCTTACATATTTGGAATCAGCATGAAAAAATATGCATCTCAAAAATGGATAAGAATTTTGGACAAGTTTTAGGTCTCCAAAAGGGCAAAAGAAAACCAAAAAAATACCCTCTCTGCCACGTTTTTGCCACACGGGAAGTAGTCTTGGGAGATTACAGTTTTGGAGGGGCAAATGGACTCCAAATGAAATAGTTCAAGTTTTCCCAGAAACTAGACTCACCAACATTTCCAAGGAGCTATTCTTTACCTAATTTTGACCTTGGGAAGCCTTCAAAAACTGGCCTGGAAAAAGCACTATGCATAGTATTAGTGGCGCTACGCATAGGAGAAAAATTTTCCAGTTTTGCCTGTTTGTTAAGAATTCCACCCAGTTTGTTGCCAGTTTGACTTTTTCTTTTCTCTTTGGTAAATTGATGATGTAGTATGATGTAACTTGATGTACTATGATGTAAAAATGATGAAATATGATTTGAGGAGGTAGATACATCAGTTTAGATTTGGTTTAAGGATGAATGAATCAATTTCCATGGTTTTAGAGGCAAGCTGTTCCACTGCCTATTTTTCAGTTCCTAGTTTAGATCTTGTTGAAACAGCTCCTTGACTCATGGATGCAACCCCTGATGGATAGCATAGGTGGTTTTATGCCTATATACTGTACTTTCTTAGTTGTTTGTCAAGGTTGGACTTTTGTGGATGCATTGAGCTACTTTGTACATCACTTCTATAGTTTGGCATGGGAATAAACCAGGGTTTTGCAACATTTTGTGGGATTCTTGTGGTAATGTGAATTAGCATTATTTTCTTCTCTGTAACTCAGTTGATCTTATGTTTATGTGTGCCATTATCTCTCTATTTCTTCATAACTAAATGAATCAAGTTTAAAGGTGGAATTCTTGGTGTTTCAGTGCTCTACCTTGGGGTTTATTTAGTTCTAGATGTTTTCTACTACTTGAAGAGGACTCATGACACTTGCATGACCTCTCCATCTCCTCACTAGCATTTAGACTCACCATTACACTCATTTCAAAGTGCTAAAACAATTACCTACCTCGCCCAATAGAAGCCTCTACAAATCTGTGTTCATTTCGTGGACCCAAAGCTGCCTTCCCCATCTGATCCAACAACCAACCTTTAAATTCAATCAAATTCCTCTAAGAAAACATACCTACCCTAAAATTAGTTTTTATATCAGTCATCTCAAGCCTTCCTTGATATATTTGCATTAAGATTGACAAGTAGAAAGCCCTCTCCCGACCTGGTACGGCTAGCTACCAGGTTAAGTGTGGTTCGATGTTACCCTAGACCTGCCTTTCTCAGTCTGAGGTAGATTTAGGCCCTAACATAGTGGCGACCATACTTGGGAACGTAGTTTTCTTTTCCTCAGCAAAATGTAATCAAGTTCAGATCTGATTGTTGATGATGGCCAACGATCAGACACAAGAAGGCTAAAATCATTTGCCTAGTGATTCCAAATCAGTTTCAAGATCATATCCAAGGACTCCATTGGATGATGAACCCGACCAGAAGAAACATCGAAGGACAATATGGAAAGATCAGGTATTTAAGTTGGAATTTCATCCAAGAAATTTTTTTCTTTGTTATAAATTATTTCTTCTCTTTTCCCGAGAATGTCAAGAAGGCTTTGAAAAATATATTGTATTTGAGAAAAGATCCTCATCCTACATTTAACTCTTTCCCTTTGAAGATTGTGAATACAAAATGTTCGCATGCCTTTGATCTTGATCAAGACCCTTCTTCCAAGTTTTATGATGACTGTCTTCAAACTGATGAGCCTCAAGAGACCAAGGTTGATTCTACACCTTCTGTACATACTATTATACCCTGTAAAATTCCCGATCGATACAGGCCTCTGATTTTACCTCCTATATCCCATGCTTTCCCTAAAAATCATGACCTATATCTACCAAGATTTGATGGTGATTGTAACGACATCACTGCTGAGAGACATGTATTGAATTTTGAGTCTTTTCTCGACCTTTTTGAAGTTGATGAAGAGGATGTCAGTATTAGGCTTTTGCTCTTTCCTTGCAAGGAAAAGTCAAGAGTTGGTTCAAGACCTTGTCTGATGCAAGCATCTCCGATTTCTAGTAGTTCATCAATGTTTTATTCCACAAGTGGATGATCAGGTAGAACCCTTTCTTGATTATAGATGAGTATAACCAACTGAAAAGACTGCCAGGGGAGACAGTACAACAATCTTTTACCAAATTTAACCAAGTCTACTTTTCAATGCTGGTTAATATAAGACCTCCTCCTGGATCCACTCTCTTGCACTACTCGAGTGCCTTTGATCCACAAATGGAGTTTCAGCTAAGGGAAATAAACCTTGCAACACTTGAGGATATGCAAAATAGTGCAGTAGATGAAGAGGCTCATTTGTTGATCAGAAGGGAAAAGTTGAAGGAAGAAGAGGTGAAGAACATAGATCCAAAGGAATCGACATCTTCAGCGGTAAAGCTCGACATATGTAAATACAGTGGAAGAGATGATGCAAAATATCACCAAAAGGAATTATTATGATGTTCAAGACCATGGCTTGATGATTGAAGAAAAACATTTTCTTTCTTATCCTAGTTGTCATAGATATGATAATGATTGTTTTGTAGATCATATTGGAGAAGAGAGATCTATTGATATGACATGTATGCTTGATGATGCATTTTATATTGATGAATTGCCTTAGTTTGATAAGTATGATGATGATTACGTTCTCTGAACAAAAGCTAATCTTGTAGACAAATCAGCAACTAGTTTGTGGGAGGAGGAAGTTTACTTTCTGCCATTCAAGTACAGTGATCAGCCGTTGCATATCAACTATGGAAGTAAGGAGGAAAGTGCAGCAAATTTTGAATCAAGTAAAGGATCTTTTCCTTCTTGTTTTACTTTGTTTCAGTTCATCAGAGACAACTTTCATGCAATCAGAAATAAACTATCAACAAGTCTTGATTTGGACCATCTTGAAGGCAATGAAAACCTTGTTCCAAGCTTTTCATATCTAGAGTTGCAGCCTCCACATGCCATTGATTGTCAAGTTGAAAATGAAGACTTGGAAGCTATACCATATGATAAAATGATGCAAGATGATTTTGTTCCATTCTGTTTTGAATCATTTCAATTTTTAAAGGGAAAATTGCATAGTATATCTTCAAATGAGTAGCCTGTAGGAAATCATGTAATCTCATCGAAACCAATAAAAAATGTGCTGCAGAAATATTTTCAAGTTTTTCACGATCCAATAGCTGATATGTTGGATGATGTTTGCAGTCAAAGTCCTTCTCCATTAGTTACTTATGAGATTGAAGCAACTATTGATACAAACTTGATTCGGCAGCCAATTTCTTTATCATTATCAACATGAGTCTCGTCATAGTGCTTAGATGAAAGTTTGCATTGATGGTACAAGGAGAAGAAAATTAATCCATTGGATGAGCTAAGTCCCAGTGTGCATGAATTTCAACATCCTTATGCAATGTTTTTGGAGTCAGATAGAGAATCCATATTATTCAAAATATCTATTTACAAATCTTCATGGGAGTTTCCTTTCAGTACTTTTTTCTTGTTGTTCATAAGCAAGCACTTTTGGAGAATGTAAACAGCAACCAGAATGCTTACTTGGTTGCATTGGTTGTTTCATTTCACTTGATCAAGTGATGAAAAGAACAGGTAGAGTAGGTTGTATTGAGTAAGCTCCATTTCAAGCATATTTTCCAGTTTGTCAGTTGTGTTTTAGTATTGCATCAATTTCATTTCAGTTGTGAGTCTTGAATCTTGAGACTTGATGTTCTTTTCATTCCATATTGCCCAATGGATAAGGAACTGGTATGCTTTCCCAAAGATCTGTGATTCTTGGCACCTCTAAGGAGCTACCATCCCCATTGGAGCCAATGTTAGTGTCAGTCTTTGAAGCCTTCCTCCAGTTATCAAACATGATCTTACAAAATGGTCTTAGGGTGTCAAAGTCAAATTTTGTCATTTCAGTGAGTCTTCAAGTAAAATTTGGTCACTAGGTATTAGGTCTAGGGTTTGTGTTCACTCCTTCCAAAGTTTTCCAAATTTCAGTGCATGTCATCATTCAGCTGAGTATACCATCATTCAGAGAGTTGTCATCATTAGTTCAGGTTCCAATGGGTCATTTTACACCTTGTTCGTGCTTCAATTGTACTTGGGTAAGGCTCATTTCCCTCTCCTAGGGTTTTGAAGGTAATTTCTCTTGGATGGTCAAATCATCAACAAAATTTGTATCCTGATGTTCATACACCTTTCCCCATCCTTAATGTACCTTATTAAACACTTCCCATCACTGATATCCCTCAAATTCTTCATTTTTACACAAACCCTTGTTTCTTCCTACAATTTGACAATTTTCTAGGCTAGGCATGTGTTTTTCCCTTTCAAACCCCTTCCCCTCACACAATATTTGAAATTCCACTTTCCCGTATTTCCTAACATCCCTTGCTACTTTGCAAATTTTTCTCAAGAATTTAGAAGCCCCTTATCCCCTTTATTTCACTTCATTTCGACAAATCCCCTGTTGCACACATCGGGATAGGTTTTACTCAAATGATGTTTGTGAGCAAGAAAAAATGAATTTGTAAAGAGTGAGAGAGGTTTTCTTCTATAATAGGCCAAGGAAGAAAAACCTCCTTCACTTCTTAGACAAGTTTCATGGTTCTAGAGAAATGTCAAAAATATAGTTGCCTCAAGAGAATTGATGCACCTCTAGAGTGACCTTGGTGAAATCCGAATTTCTCCTGGCTTGGTTGTCCAAATGACTTTACGGATGGGTTAAGTGATAACTAGACACAAAGATATTTCCAATGAGCTATCATGATCTCACTTTGGAGTTGAGGAAGAGCTTCAAAAGTTTATTGCAACAACACTCTGCCTTTAGGCAGCCTCATTTTGCATATTTTGACCGGTCTTGGGATATTTGACTCGATAATATTTCCAACGCGATATCGTGCACCAAATTTGGAAACCGGGAAGGCCTCCAAAACTTGATTTTAAAATGGCGCTACGCATAGAAATTGTTAACGCAAGCTTTTCCAACAGGTGCTTAGCGCCACTGGCACTACGCTTTTGATGGAGGCATATTCTTGAAAAGTGGCTTACATATTTAGAATCATAATGAAAACAATTACATGCTCAGAAATGGCAGAGAATTTTGGACAAGTTTTAGGTATCCAAAATGGAAAAAAACACCCAAAAAATGCCCTCTCTACCACTTTTTTTCCACACAGGAAGCAGTCTTGGGAGATTGCATTTTTGGAGGGGCAAATGGACTCCAAATCAAAAAATTCAAGCTTTCCTAGAAATTATACTCACCAATATTTCTAATGAGCTATTCTAAACTTGATTTGGACCTCAGGAAGCCTTCCAAAACTAGCCTGGAATAAGTGCTATGCATAGGATCAGTGGTACTATGCATAGGAGAAACATTTGCCAGTTTTTCCTGTTTGTTTAGAATTTCGCCCATTTTGTTTTCAGTTTGAATTTTTCTTCTCTCTTTGGTAAATTGATGATGTAATATGATTTAACTTGACGTACTATGATGTAAAAATGATGAAATTTGACTTGAGGAGGTAAATACATCATTTTAGAGTTGGTTTAAGGATGAATGACTAAGTTTCCATGGTTTTACAAGCAAGTTGTTCCACTGCATATTTTTCAGTTCCTAGTTTAGATCTTGTTGAAACACTTCCTTGACTCATGGATTTGACCCCTGATGGCTAGCATAGGTGGTTTTATGGCTATAACTTGTACTTTCTTAGTTATTTGTCAAGGTTGGACTTTTGTGGATGCATTGAGCTACTTTGTACATCACTTCTGCAGTTTGGCAAGGAAATAAACCAAAGTTTTGCAGCATTTTGTGGGATTCTTGTGGTAATGTGAATTAGCATTTTTTTCTTCTCTGTAATTCAATTTATCTTATGTTTATGTGTGCCATCATCTCTCTCTTTCTGCATAACTAAATGTCAATTTTAAAGGTGGAATTCATTGGTGTTTCAATGCTCTACCTTGGGGTTTATTTACTTATACATGTTTTCTACTATTTGAAGAGGACTCATGATACTTGCATTCCCTCTCCAGCTCCTCACTAGTCTTTAGACTCACCAATACACTCATTTCAAAGTGCTAAAACACTTACCGACCTCGCCCCATAGAAACATCTGCAAATCTATGTTCATTTCCTGGACCCAAAGTTGCCTTCCCCATCTGATCCAGCAACCAACCATTAAATTTAATCAAATTCCTATGAGAAAGCATACCTAGCCTAAAATTAGTTTTTATATCAGTCATCTCAAGCCTTTCTTGATATATTTTCATTGAGATATGACAAGTAGAGACCCCTCTCTCGACCTGATAGGGCTATCTACCAGGTTAAGCGTGGTTTGATGTCACCCTAGACCTACCTTTCTCAACCTAAGGTAGATTTAGGCCCTAATAGGTTTCATATTTACTAAGTTTTTGAAAAAGTGTCTAGAATGGTTAGGCTTGGTTAGGTCAAGCCCTTGATCAATTTTTGTGTTGAAATATTTTCCTTGGTTTCATTTTTTTTTGGAAAGTCTCATCAAGTTCTAGGCATTGGTTTGGAGACCAGCCCTAAAAAGTGGCTTAAATCGTGCAGTCTTTGGCATAGAATTGGTTGAAAAACACTGCAGTCTCTCCCTTGCAGGAGTTTTGGGAGAAACTATAGGGTTCCAGTCGCATGCATGCCTTGTTATGGAAGCGACTATGGGTTTAATTCATTGAAATTCTAGATTAACTGAGGGGTTGGGCACTTGGAGTGGTGGATTAGCTCATCAGGGTCCTGAAGCACTTGAGGGAGCTTTGTAAGGTCTTTTTCGTCGACTCCATTTCCTTAAGGTTAAATAAGAGTTTGAATCTTATCATAGTGGCCTCTCATAGCATGTTTACCATGATGGGACAGTTTCTTAGGTAGATGTGGGAGGAGGTTGTTACATCTTTGATGAATGCAAGTGCTGTTCGACCTATGCAAGCAACAAATACAAGTTAGCTACCAAAAGAAAAATTTATCAAAATCCTAGTCCAAGAAAGTAAAACTTGGATTTTGTCCTCCTTCTCTCATATGCCACAACAGGAACAAGGCTATGCCAATCCATCACCCTCTTCTATTTCCACCATCCACCCATCATTCCCAAGTTTTTCCCATTCATTTTCCTCCCGGTCCTAAAATGATATAGGAAGGGTTTATTTTGCTATAGGAAGCCAAAATACACATTTAGACAATTTTTTTATCATATATTGAAAATAGTGCATCGATTTGCCGATTTGTTTCATGAGGGGATGCATATGGGTGATGGTAACATGCCCAACAAATTTCAGCAAATGCTAGTGCACACTTTTCGACAAATCAACATCCATCACCTACAACCATTTTTAATGGGAGATGCATATGAATGAGGAAACATGCTCACAAAATTTAGGTCAATACACTCTGCCATTTGAGAGATATGCATAAAATAATTTTTCTATAAGAGGTTGTACTGAAATGCTATAGGAAGTTTTGAATTTTTATAAAATGGCCGAGAAGAAGCTACAGGAGGAAATTCGATTGGAGAAATGGGTCAAAAGGTCATGTCTTCTTTAGGTAAGGTTGAGAGAGATCCCCCACCGCCACTTTCATAACTCCTCCACTCCATCTAACCAAAATTCATCTTCAAATTCCACCTTTCCTTACATGAAAAAATCAGAAGAAACTTTGTCATCAAATTTTCCACCGCCTACACAACGCCTTGATTAATTTAACCCTATCCTTGCACCTCCTATGGCTTTCCATCAGTCCCACATGCAATAATTAAATCTCAAAGAGGAATTTAATGACGACTATAGGAAGATGATTCTTCCTGTAGCATCCTGCACAACTCCAACAAGATCTTGAACTAGTTTTTTTGCAACTCCAAAATAGAATATCAAGCCACCCTGAGGCATTATGAGGCAATTCCTAAATCTTAGAAGGGCCACACCATCCATGAAGAGGAGATTTAAGGTCATCCATAAACTCCAACAATAGTAGATTGAAAACTAGAAAGAGGCATCCACACAAAAGATATTTCATCAGTAAAAAAAACATCATTCTATGAAGACCTATGCATCCACAAACTAAGGAAGTGAAGACCTCCAAAATAATCATGTTATGAATCTTAGTAGCAACATTTTAGACAAGGATGTGAAGCAGAAACAAATAAAAAACAAAAATACCTAGGAGACCTCCATATTCAAGGCTATTAAGAATAGGACCATGATTTATCCCTTTGTAAGAAGAAAGAGATCTATGTTAAGTGTTTCAATTCCAGAATTTAATGAGCAAAGAGAATTTATATTTGTAATCAAGGGTATTCATAAGAATTTGATGGATAATATGACGTGTCATCGCCAATAATTTGTATCAACTCTAAGAGGCTTGGATTTCTATGAGAATGAAACTATTAATCATGTAATGGATGCCAATAAATCCTTCTTTTCAAAAGGATAAGTGCCAGAGGAATACCAAGAAGACAAACCAAAAGTAAGGTGTTTCCCTCACAAAAAGAATCCATTACAATTGAAAAATCACCTCAGAGAACAAAGCAACCTAAACCTGCATTAGAATTACCATGGGAAACTAAGATAGGAGAAGAAATGAAAATAGAAGAGTAGAAATAAGAGAAGAAGGAGGAGAAACACATGGACCAACAAACAAGAATGAAACAGGCAAACATGCATGAAGAACCATAAAGAAAGGAGGATGAATAGGTTTCTCAGAGGATGAACAATAGTTTCAATAGGGGGTATGATGGGCCTCCAAATTAGACATAAATTAAGGCCCGTCTAACCTTTCTTCGGCCCATGAAGGCTATATTAAACCCTTCCTTCTACACTTAACAATGGTGTTTTAGCTTTAAAATGTTCATTAGGAAGGTTTATGGATAATTACATATTTGTGTCTAATATTATATATTTTTGTAAAATATTGTAAGAATATTGGGAATATTATGAATATTTGGAGGACGAGATAATTTAGGGACTTTCTCCCTACTATAGGAGGATCAATATTGGATAATAAATTAGCAATTTACATGAAAATCTAGGAATGTGTTCCCTGTCCTTTAATGCAGATTCCTAGTGCCGGGAACCACACCCACTATTTGAGGGATTTTGGAGTGGAAAGATCCCTCATTTCAAGGAGAATTCTTCCTCATAATTTTTTATAAGCACAAATTTGAATTTTCCTCTAGGGGTTGATTTTTCTTAGTATTCTTGTGGAGGAAACCTGTATGTTTGCAGTGCCACTTTCATTTCTAGCAGGGATGTAATTGTATTGATGGAAATAATGAAGTTTGCGGCCATTTTAAGATTCTAAATATTGGTCTCCCCCATATGACTTTTATTTTTCTTGGTCTTGGCCATCCCAGGAGCCTCAGAGCCATTTTCTATAATTTGCTTTTCTTCTTTTCACTTCATATTCACATGCATCTCTTGTTCTCGGTTTTCCTATTTCTACATTTACTATTGATGATTTCTTGTTGTAGGATTAGGTTATATCGTTGAAGTGAGTTATTTTGTAGGATCCCAAGAATTATTTCATCCTTATAATAGATTTTTAAGGTCATAGTAATCATTAATCTACTTGAATTAGTTTTCTTATTCACAAATCTAAATATCTAGAAGTCCCTTATAACAAATAATAGTAATTTTCTGCTATTTTTTAGAGAAGCTTACTGAGATCCAATTTAGTTGATTCCTTTAGAATTAGATCATAAAAATATTCAAGTTAATAAAAATATTCACCCAATTTAATTTAAACTTTATTACGTTAGGGATTTTCTATATTAACTAGCTCACTAGTTCTCGAATTTCTATATTTTAGACTAGTAATTTTTTGTTATTTTTTATCACGTGTTAACAAGGGTATTTTTGAGTGATTCCACTTGGAATGAAGACCTAAGACATCCTATTAAATAAAAAATAAATTCCCATCCCATTTTTATTTTATTTTACTTGGTCATTCTAAGAGTTATAACTTCCTGTAGCAAACCTGCAACTTCTTGTAGCAAACATTGTAACATTCTATAACACTCCTCTAACACGTGAACTTGACTAGATTTGCTCCAAAATCTTGGCTTTTGTCTGCTAGGGTTGAATCATAACCCTTAGGCTCTAAATCCATGATTGAGGAATAATAAAAAGAAACTAGGACATGCCTTTCTAGAAAGTAGATTAGGCCTATTTATTTGAATTCATGCTCTTGTGATTCCAATTACAAATTGTTGTTCTTGCCTAGGATTAATTTATTTTAAAAGTATCATTTCCATTTATGAAATTAGTTTATGATTTGATATAATTATATCCAATCCATTACATAATTATAGCAAAATAATGACACATTGTATGTTGCACATATAGTGTCGATACCTCTTAAGTTTGTACAAACCCGATGTTGATAATTAAAGTTGATAGTGTTGAGAGTTGTAGCATTCTTGTTGCAATATTGAGGCTCATCATTGTGTGATGTATCATTTATAGGCTTGTGAGACAAGGAATAATTTCGTACTTGTTTATTGTACAAGGGAAAAAAAAACACGAAGGTAAGTAAGAGTGAACTTGTGACATGATTGAACCTAATAAAATCCTAGGGGATCTATGGAAGAAGACTTGGGCTTCCCTAGTGTCAGGTTAACAAATACCTAGTAATCCTTGAGAATAGTTAGAACTCCTAAGAAGCCACAAGGCACTAAAATATCCCTAGTTGGTCAAATTAGAAATAATTCAAGGACATTGGTGCAACCTAATGGATTGTGAGTTTAGAGAAGGGGGTGCACTACCTAGGCCATGGGCTTGATTGGGGATTTTAGACTCTTCTTATAAGGTTTTTGGGTTTTGTACCTTAGTATAATTATGTATGGTATTTCCATCTACTTGGATGTAGGTATCTCATTGACATTATGGAGTCAGTGCCCGAGCTTAGGGGTGACCCGGCATCGAGAGATTATGAGTAAGATGGTTTATGGCTAGGTGAAAGGTCTAGAGATTGCAACTAGTTGGTGATTTTTCTTTAATATAAGTATTTATTTTAATATTTATATGATTTTTGTTGTAATTAATCATGTATTTTGATGTTATACACATGAAAAAAGAAAATCAATGGTATCATTTATGTGATTATATTCTTATATATGAGAAAAATCCATAATAGAATGTATTATAAATGCATAACAGATGACATAAGAAATGAATTGAAGGAAATGTATGAAAAAATAGATTGTAGAGGTATTGAGATGCCTCAATAAGTGACTAGGGGGAATTGCAAATTGGTACTAGAGCCCAAGTTGCGACATTTGGCACAAATGGGTCCAACTTTTCTTATAGAGAAAAATTACAGTTTGCATGGCAACTATTTGACAAAATCCCCAAGAATGGTGACATATGAAATTTCCAATTCAATATATAATTTAGATGTTAATATCCATAACGAATTATAGAACTAAAAATTGAGGTGATGGTTATAGGCTCAAAATTGGTGAAGTGATTTGTAAATTACAACAACAAACATGGTTATTTTGGGTAGATGGAAATTTTAGAAAATAACCCTTATTTATTTTTATATATATATATATATATATTTCCATAATACAACACCAGTGAGGTGGTAATGCCATAAGTGGTGGAGGAGGAAATGTGGTAGATGAATGGCACAACTGAATGTCATAAGACTTCGATGGGTTGCTAAAATTCCTTGCTCTTTTCGATTTGGCATTACTATGAGCTATTGATATTATTAGGAATTAGCCATTAGATCCATCGGAAGGTAGATTTGTGTTAAATTTCATGCATGTGGGGATATGATATTTGATTTAGACCATTCAATGGAGTTGATCATGGTTTTTCGATCTATTGGAAGTGTAAATTCATATTAACTAGCGCACATATTGAAACATGATATGAGATCTGAACCATGCAATGGTATTTGATCATAGTTATATGGTCTACCGTAATTTCAACTTCTTTTTAACCAAAACATATGTTGAACCCTAATATGATGAATAAACCATGGGATGGGATTTGGTCATAGCCATCAAATCTATTGGAAGTGCAACTTCTTAACAAATTTTGAAGGGAAAAGTTCCCAAGCGCCAGGGTTGAGAGCCCCAACAGATTGGAATAAAAATATAACAAAGAAAACTCATGCAATCAAATAAAAAAGTTTGAATTTGCAAAATTTTTGACTAGAGATGTACGTGAAGTTCCTATGTTTGAAGTAGATCACATAGGGTCCAAACCCCCAATATTCCTCCAAGATGTGTAGACACAAAAATATGATAGAGACACAAGAATATCATTGAATTCAAAGTAAAATTTCATATAGTATATATTATATATATATATTATATATATATTATTGTATATTTCTTTGCTATTATCATTAGAATCATAAAGAAGTAACACTCATAAGATAACAATGCAATTTGGAAACAAGACATGAGATTTTCATTAACTAAAAGTAGCAAGAATATGTGAATCTACAACATAATCTTTACTAAAGGTACGGATGAAAGCTTCCTAAAGATCCATCCATCCCAAGCCATCAAATACTTCCTCTCCAATATATGCAAGAATATGCTAGATAAGATTGTTCAGCTTCTCTATAAGGAAACAAGGGTTTCCTATAGTCAGGGAGTATAGGAGACACAGAAAAAAGGAAAACTTAATATGGAGAAATTTAGGAATAATATGGATACTTCTTATTAGGAACGAATTAGGCATACCCAAGGGGTGTATGTATACCACCTCAAACTAGTTAATTTGGTTACGCCATAGGCTCCTATAGGTAGGCTTTTGATAAAATCCATAAACGCTACTCGAAAAATAGCTTATATATATATACATATTAATTTTAAAAATAAACACATGGGTACTTTTCATGAGAACCACTTATGTATGCACTTTTATAATGTGAAGAGTCACATATTGATTTTGAAAATAGAGAAGGTATCTAATGGAAAGGGATTTGTAGAGGTCATATAAGAGCATGTGGTGTACAATAGTGATTAAAGATGCTATAATAGATACCCCCGATGTATGAGGTCAAAAGGGGGAATGACGGACAAAATACATTAAGTATAATAAGGATGAGCGATTTGGAAGTCCCAAGATGATATCATGAGATGTTAGTCCATCAAATACGTATAAAAGGAGTCAGAAATAAAAATCATATCTGAAGCAGGCATATCCATGCTCAGAAACTGCAAAAGCATGTTCCTTGATCAAGTGTAATGTAGGTTCAAGATGTATACATAAGTGTGATGATGATCAGAAGAATACATAATGGAACAACATACCATAGTCGTGAAGGAACATAATGGATCTATATCTTAGTATCATATTGGAGGATATATTTACAAAATATGTTGTATAATTGATGCGTAGAAGAGCCCCAAATTCGTATGAATGGAGTAGTGGTATTTGTACAAAACATGAGTGTCAACATATAAGATGTTGCTGAAAGAGTGTGCAACATATAACTATGGATGTTACTAGTAGAAAGTTGAAGGAGCCATCAAGTAATATGAGATGATGACATAGCTTGAGGTCTTCACCAACCATAGATGGTACATTTCTACACTATGAGAAGAAATTGGTTGAATTTGACCATGTGATAAATTGTTTGATTTCTAGTCATTTATGTATATTGTTAACAAAAACAAGACATCTCACTAATAATGATAATGAGTGTCAAGGTACCCGAGTACAATCTAACAATTGTGAATAAAGGTGTTGAATGAAAACACAAAAAACCACCCAAACAAAGACCCATTATACTGGTCAATGTTGGGCACATGGTCACCTATTAATGATGTATATAGAGCTAGGATGAAACTTTAGGTCTGCTCTTAGAGAAATTGTCAAAGTTTATTAGAGCAGACCTTTTTGAAATAAGACAATCATGACCTTCTTTATTGACATGAGTAAATTACCAAAGAGTTGATCTAATACAAAGAATAACTAGAGAGACTAGGTATGGCCAATATAATTAGGTCACTCAAAATGATCGACACAAAGCCTAACTGCCCTTGAACAAAAGCACTACATTTTGTCACTTTAAGGAAACACAAAATGGAATTTGTATAAGTCTTCACTACAGGAAGCATAAAAAATTTCTCCATATGATTGGAAGAGTACAGACTCTAAGGCAAGGTTTTTGGCATCTAAAAATTCAAAATAAATCCCAACATGAAGGAGGGAAAGATGCATTTTTAAGTGCTTTGTCAAGGGTGAGACAATCGATTCTACTACAAAAGTGATGAAAGTAACTCTTCTCACTCTCTTTTTTTGGAATATTTGATTTTTTTAATCTTTTTCATATTATAAAGTTTGAAAAAGAATAAAAGTATTCCTATAATATAGTGGAGGGAACACATGTCAAAGGAAAGAGAACTAGTTCATGGGTTTCGGACGTCCCTATGCTCAATGCAAAGCTATGGATGTAGGTCATCAACCCTAGAGGAGTTTTACCTCCAAGGTTAAAGGTTCAAGTCACAAAGGCTAACGAATGAATGGTTTAATGTTGCAGAAAGTTTGTGGAAAAAAGTGGCTTTTATGAAAGTAAAAGGAAGTCCTCTTACGACCAAAAGGCTACAAGTGGTAAATGTGCAATGCAGTAATACAACCCAAAAAAATAGATCCTATAGGGTATAAAGTTAGAAAAAGAGTGAGGAAGAATAATGACGCTTCAAGGAAAATTCATGTCAGGACTAAAGACGACTCCCAAGCCTATACAATATTCGTAACATGGGAAATTTATGCTAGTAAGGTTCTAACTAGGAAGGTCGTGTAAGGAAGGCTCTCCCACTATGTTACAACTTAAAATATGGTGAGTGGGAAAGGTTTAAGTGTCACAAAGAAGTGTGCTCAACCCTATGGCTAATTACTAAATAATGAAGTCAAAATGAAATATGGAATGACAAATAGTTCTAACCAATATGCCAATTAGAGAATGATATCTATTATGATAGGTCAGTGATCATTTGACGACACATGGAAGTGAAGTATGTGTTAGTGTTAATGAGAACTCGATTGCAAGCTCTCATGGCGGCCGTTAGGGTTTGATATTTTGTTTTAGTTTCAAGCTCAGCCCCGTGGTTAGTGCAGCAACAGTTGACCAGCTCTTCAGCTGGTGTCTATGAACACTGTTGAGGTTGAATCATTCAAGGAGCTAAGGCGTTCGCGGGTCTGGAAGCAGTCTTCTCCCGCCTTGAAGCCCTGATTCGTCAGAGTCAAGTGCTGACCAAACGCATGGAAGCGGAGGGGTCCAGTGGGGCCCCTACTTTCAAACAAATAGTTATGCAGAAGCAGAAGAATGACAGAAAGGAAGGGGTCAGGATCTCTGGGCTGGACAACAACAAGCAACTTGGTAGAGGGAATAAGGATCAACCTCAAGGGAACACTGAAAAGACAAAAGAAACAACGCAAAGCACAGGCCCAGAGACAGAAAGCCTGACAGGAGCTAAAGACAAAACTCCTTTAATAATCAACTCTTCAGGAAACGAGAAACGACAAGTTGATGATGAAAGGAAGCAAATAGGGGACAGACAAGGCAAGCCGAAAAAGGAGGGGGAACCCAGTTCAAACCCCAACAAACTCACCGCATCCATTGGAGCCTGCAAACCAAAAAAGAACAATAACCTACAGGTAGTTATCACTGACCCAGAGATTCAAGCATACAGGGAGCATATGACGGAACAGGCCATCATCTGCAAATTTAAGGGTATTTCGCCGTCTGAAAGATCTCTTTGTCATTGGATCAAACTGCATTGGAAACCTCGAGGGGATGTTAAACTTCACCTTGGAGCCAAAGGCTTTTTTACTGTAGTCTTCTCCAACCTAGAAGATAAGGACAGAGTTTTTGAAGGAGGCCCTTGTTTCTTGGCTTCAGCAGGTTTGTATATGAGACCATGGAAGCCAAATTTTGCCCCGGAGAAGGAGTCTTTCACCCAAGTCCCACTCTGGATTCGTTTATTCTCTCTTCCAATAGACTATTGGGGTCTGAATGCACTGAAACAAATTGGTGACAAGTTGGGAACATTCATCAAAGCCTCTGAAGCGAATCTCCAAAAGAGATACACTTCTTATGCCCAGATTTGCGTTGAAATGGACGTCTTTGGAGCACTACATGAAGGACTCTGGCTGGAATATAGGGACGAGGATTACTTTCAGGATATCGATTATGAGCAGATTCCCTTCTGCTGCCGCAAATGCCATGAACATGGGCATCTGATAAGGGATTTCCCAAAGATCAAGAAGGAGAAAGAAACCGAATCAGCTCAAGCCCACAAAGATACAGAAGCCTTCATTAACCCAAATCCAAACAGAGAGCAAATAGACGAAAGAATCTCAGAGGAAACATGGAAAGAAACATCCACAGCAATCCTTTTTTGATCTTAGACCCTGAAACTGACTCAGAGGATAAGCACAAAGCCCCAACATCAGGAGCATAGAATGAAGAAAAAGAAACACCCACAGGGGAAGACACGCATGAGGAGAACTTCAATAATGAGGTTCAAATGCAGGAGAGAACAGAGGATACTGAGGAAGAAACTGACATGCTGACCAGTGATGGCGGCAGCGAAGAACAAGATTGGGAAAATGCGTTAGCAAGAGAAGGTTTGAACCTACCAGCGATAGCTAAGAACTGGAAATCTCGAGGGATAGAAAACGCTTCGGAGGAAGAAGTCAGAATAGTAAATGACCTCTTCATAGCAAGGCAAAAAGCAGAACTATAAAGGCAGAATAGGAAGCTAGGTGTGGCGAAAGGCCACAGTTCACATTCAAAAAGTCCCCTATGGAAAACATCCAGTTCCAAACAAAAGAAGAGAAGAGGTCGAAAAACAAGTGGCGAAGCACTACAAGAGCTAGGCATGATCATGATAAACTCAGGAAAGATGAAGGCACTCAGTGCCTTCTAGTCCTTCCAATAAATCTCAGTTTTCTATGAAGATAATCTCGTGGAATGCCAGAGGGCTCAATAGCCAGGCGAAACATAGGATTCTAAAGAGGAAAATCCAAAAATATAAACCAGAAATCATGTTTTTACAGGAAACTAAATGTAGCAGCACCAATATCACTAATCTTGCAGAAAACTGGGAAGACATATGGAAGTTCTAGAAAATGAAAGTCAAGGAAGAGAAGGAGGCCTCGCAACCTTGTGGGATTCAAGGGAAATCCACTTGCTATCGGCAGAAGCTAACAAGCACTTCATGGCGGTGGAATTCCAACCCATAGGTAACTCTGGTTCCTTCCTCTATATCAATATTTATAGTCCTCAGAAACTAGAAGATAAGATAACATTTTTAGAAACTTTATCTAGAATTATCAGAAGGCATCCGAGATCTAAGTGCATTTTGGGGGGCGATTTCAATATGATAACTACCCTGTTGGAAAAAAAAGGAGGTCTTAGGAAACTAAATAGAGATGTGGAAGCTTTCACAAACTTCATTGAAACTGTCAAACTTGTTGATGTCTACCCCAAGAGTGGCCTTTTCACTCGGAACAATAGAAGGGGAGGTGACAAGCTAATAGCTTCCCGCCTGGATAGATTCTTAATCTCAGAAAGCATCATAATGGATGGCATAACAGCGGAATCAAATATCCTTCCTAGTGGCGGTTCGGATCACTGGCCAATCTCGCTCTTTGTATAAATTATGGGAACTCTGAGGAACAAACCCTTCCGGTTAGAGAAGTTCTCGTTAGACCACCCCAACTTCCTTGAAATGGTAAAGAAATGGTGGTCGGAACCCTTGGAGATCAGTGGATCCAAAATGTTCAATCTTCAAAAGAAGCTAAAAATAGCTAAACAAAAGATAAAAGACTGGAACAAAATAGTTTTTGGAAACATTTTGTAGGAGAAGATCATTCTCGAGAATAAACTGGAACATATCCACAAAGAAGGTGCAGCAGGAAACCTCAGTGGTGAGGCTTTGGAACAGGAAAAAACTCTCTCTCAGCAATGGCATAAGCGTTGCTCTCAAGAAGAGACTCTATGGAGACAGAAGTCAAGAATTCAATGGTTAAAAGAGGGAGAGCTAAATACTAAATTTTTCGACAGAGTGGCTCTAGACCATAGAAGAAACAATCGAATTCTTGAATTGAAAAACAATACAGAGGAGATCCTAAAAAGCCACAACGACATATCTGCTCTGCTCTCGGATCATTTCAAATCAATTCCTCAGGAACCTCCCATAAATAGAGAGGAAGCCATTAAGGAATTAACAGCAGCCATCCCGAAGACTATTACTTCAGATCAGAATTGGGCTCTGTGTAGGGAAATATCCTTGGAAGAAGTAGAGGAAGCAATCAGGGGTATGTCCAATGACAAAGCTCCAGGTCCAGATGGTTTCACCATCAGTTTCTACAAGTCCTGTTGGAATATTGTTAAACAAGATGTGTGGGAGGTGGTGGAAGACTCCAGAAGTTCAGGAACTATTCTAAAATCCCTCAACTCCACCTTTCTTGGACTCATACCCAAGGTTGAAGAAGCCAAAACACCTGATAAATTCAGACCTATTGCATTATGTAATGTAATATACAAGATTATATCAAAAGTTATAGCTAGCAGATTGAAGACGATTCTCCCGGGCATAATCTCAGAAGAGCAATCGGGCTACGTTGAGGGCAAGCAAATTCTTGACAATATCCTATTAGCACAGGAGATGATTCATTCCCTACATTCAAGGAAAGAGGCAAGCATGCTTATGCAACTGGATCTCTCAAAAGCTTATGACAAAGTCAGCTGGAAATACCTCGAAGTTTTTCTAAGAGCTTTTGTCTTCTGCAGGACATGGATCAAGTGGATTCAGGCTCTCATCAAATCTCGAAGATATTCCATCCTTGTCAACGACACTCCTTCTACACCTTTCACTCCTCGAGGGGAATCAGACAAGGGGATCCCTTATCCCCTTTTCTCTTCGTCATCCTAATGGAAGGCCTCAGTCGAACCATAGCCAAGAAGAAAGCGGAGGGAAAAATAAAGGGTCTTCAGCCTATAAGATCGCTTCCTGCCACTACTCATCAACAGTTTGTCGACGACACCATGTTACATGGAACTCCCACGGTGAAGGAGGCGATTGCCTACAGGGATACCCTAGATATCTTCAGCCAGGCCTCTTGTATGGAAATTAACTTCTCTAAATCTACTATTTTCTTTTTCAACACCCACCCGGCAGTACAATCTCACTTAGCCCAGCTATTAGGATTCAGGATTGGCTCCGTGCCTTTGAGATACTTGGGAGCTCCCCTGACTCTCAGACCCTGGCAGAAAGAACATTGGGAAAAAATTCTAGCCAACTTGAAGAAAAGATGCTCACATTGGACAAACAGAGCTCTTAATCTGGCGGGTAGGCTCATCCTAACCAAAGCCGTCCTTCACGCCATCCCGCAATACCTTCTCTCAATGCTTCCTGCCCCCAAAGGTATTCTGCAGCAAATAAGAAATATCCAGCAATCTTTCCTTTGGAGCGGTAATGGTGATAAGAAAAAGTGGGCTCTGGTAGCTTGGAACAAACTCTGTATGTCGAAATCCAGGGGAGGATTGAATCTTGTTGATCCAGGGGTAGTCAGCCGAACATGTGGAGCTAAAATATGGTGGAAATGGATTGAAAACCCTACCTTACCATGGGCTCGGCATTGGAAAGAGAAATATGTTCCGGACTGTGATACTCAGGAACTCATTAGACTACAGGAAACCCCGGAAGGCTCACCCATATGGAATCATGCCAAACGCAACAAGAATCTAGTTCAGGAAAACAACTTTTGGGAAATTCATAATGGTAGGCTATCATTGTTCTGGGAAGATGCCTGGCAACAGCTACCCAAACTCGACTCTCCAGAATTAACCACCATAAAGCAAACTTATCAAACTCAGGGCAGATACAAAGTCAGTCATTATTGGAATCAGTACAGCACAGATGATAATTGGAGGGACTGGATAAACTTTAATCCTGGGAACACAGAGGTCAACAACCATACAAATCAACATTTCAATGAGCGCATCCTAAAAAGAAAGATCAGAAAAAATGAAGAGGATGACAAACTAAGGTGGGGTCTCAAGGGTAATGGCAATTTCTCACTGAAAGAAGCCAAAAATATTTTAGAAAAGGAAGAACACGGAGAGGTCATGCCTTGGTGCAGCAAAGTATGGGATAGTCTTCTATGGCCGAAGATCAGAACTTTCCTCTGGCTACTGATGAGAAATAAGACCCTTACTTGGGACAATCTGTGCAAGAAAGGTTTTGAGGGACCCTCTAGATGCCCTATGTGTTCGGTGGAAGAGGAATCACTGAACCATCTTTTCAACACCTGTGAATGGGCCTCTCAATTATGGTGTTGGATGGAAGGGATCCTCAGCAGTTCTGACCGAAAGATAGACTCTATTCACAACACTATTCTGGATTGGAAGACAGACTTCTCTAGCATACAAAGAGTCAATAGCATATGGAAATCGGCACCAGGGTTTTTACTTTGGTCTATCTGGAAGGAGCGCAACCGCAGAATTTTCCAAGATGAATACAGGAACATTGATTTCTCTAAAGACAACATAATTACGAACATCCAGCAGTTAATTCAAACCAAATGCAGAGCGGAAAGCAACGAAAAGCCTACAACACTGCACTTACGTATTCTGAAAAGCTTCCGGCTGGAAGGAACCAACAATAACATTGCTCCGCAACATAGAATTCAACCATCCTCACAAAATGATAAATGGAGGTTTCAAGCTGAATTTTGACGGGGCGTCGCGAGGCAACCTTGGCATGGCTGGAATCGGAGGTGTCTTATGCAACCAACATGGATAAATTCTTCATATTTACTACAAAGCGCTTGGGGAAAGCACGAATAATGCAATGGAATTCGCAGCCCTGGAACATGGTCTTAGAATTGCAAATTCTAGATGCCTCTGTAACATTATCTTGGAAGCAGATTCCTCTCTGGTCATTTCCACGGCTCAAAAACTGCAGCGGGGAATAAAAGAAAACAAGGCTACTAAGCATTGGAGGTTAGCCAAAGTCACAGAAAGCATCGCAGAACTCATGGAGGGCATGCAGGGTCTAGTCTTCCAGGCGATCCGACGTCGAGCAAACGGGCTGGCGGATTACTTGGCGAACTGTGGAGTAGACAGTTAGGGAAGTGGATGGGACAACTGTTGGGAGGAGGTGAATTGTCCAATTTTGAAAAATCGATGTACACAGCTGGCGTAGCAAGACGTGAACAACACTGACCGGGCCTGACCGGCAACGGTTTATCTATCTGGCACCGTCAAAAGGAAATTTTGAGCAAAAATCGGGTAAATCATCACAAGTGCGGTACGATTGGACAGATGAAGCAATGGTCTTCAGTGCGGGGCAGGGCCAAACATGGGAACCATTAATAGGGTTCATGCTACGAGGCGATCCGTAGAAACCGTTTGGGGAGAAAGGACATTCGCCTCAAACATGAGAGAAAGGCAATCAGGAATACTTATGCACCTGCAGGGAAAGGTTATGAGAGGCGTGTGAACACCCTTGACATTAATTACAACAGTACCACTTCTCTTGTTCGGAAGGAAAGGCACTCTATCGAGAATTCTATGGCTTTAGGCTATTTAACCAGGGGGTTGGGCTCGGCTTCCCCCACATCAACCCTCAGCTCAGCCAACATCAATAGCCAGCCTGTAAGTGAAAGGTCTTGCCGTAAGTGGTTTAACAGGAACAGTATGGATGCGCGTAGCTGTAGATGCGCGGCGGCCAACCAAGATCTGCGCAATGCGCAGAATATGTATGTAACTCGAGCCTCAGCGAGAAGCAAATGAAAAATCACTAAGTTGGAGGCTAAAGTTAAACAGGAAGAAGCGAGTAAGGAGGAGGGGGCAGCAGCAGATGAAGTCGACTCGCTGAGTGACCCGGGCACACCGGCCAAAAGAGCAACTCAATTTACTCGCACTAAGGCGGAAAGGTGGAGGATAAAGACTCTCCTGGAAAAAGCCTTGGAGATGAAGGAAGCTGGTAAGCAGAACAACGAGAAGGAGTACCCTGCCCCGGATAATCAACCTGGTAATCCTAACGCCAGCCATGAGTCCTTGGAACGAATAATCTCGGCTGTTCAGGAAGGGGTGGAGGTGGTCAACAAGAAAGTAACTCTGCTCATCAGGTTGCTCAGGCAAACTCTGAGCCCGGACCCCTTGGTGCAGGAACAAAAGGTGAAGGATGCCCAAAACTTCCAGTCCATGCAGGAGGTGCAAGACAAAGTTGACAAACATATCCTCGATGTGGGTCTGGACATTGCTAGCAGGATGGGTGGCTTCCCGCGCCCGGGTGGCTTCTCGCCCATCCTTCTAGTCTGTCTCGTGTCTCTCTGTGTTGTGTGTCGAATACGACCCTATGCTTAGTCTATATGTCTAGGCCTTATGCGTGTTTCAGGTCAAACATCCATTTTTAACAGTTTTATGATGCTTTATCTCTGTGCTCTTAAAATGGCCGCCCTGGGTGGTGAGCAGTCTAGTTTTGATAAGCCCGCTTGGTGGTTTCTTTTGTTTCTGGTAGCTCAATGCCTGTGCAGAGCAAGGCTGTAATGGAACTTTCAGGTTTCTGTCTGCCTATGCAGACTTTCTGTAAATTATTTTCCTTTTTTTAATACATATACATCTGACTTACAAAAAAAAAAGATAGGTAAATGATCATGGAATCGTAATGACAAAAAAATATCACTAAGTAGTAGAAAAATTCTTCATTTCCCTAAAGAAAACTCCAAAAAACTTAAGGTTAGGTCAAAAAATTATAAAATATTTAGGCTATAAAAAAATTAGGTTGATTTTTCATATAAATAGTTAAAAACAAAATAAAAAAACTCCCCATTTGCTATTTTTACCTATTCTATTGCTCAGAAGTGGCTTTTATACTCAAATTTTGAAGACAAATTTTGATATATTGACCAATGAAATTAGATTCCACAAGCTCCAAATAATTATACATCATGCTCTCTTTAATTTGATTTAATGTTGAAGTGTTTAAACCAAACTAAATGGTTGGAGATTAAACATAATAAATAGGGTTTCATATAAGCAGTTTTTTTTTCCCATGAGTCACATATATGAACCCCTTTATGCCAGTTTACTAATAGAAAGGTGCATATATACGCGAGCATAAAAATTCCATATGTGCAAATTTAGTTTTAAATGTTGAATTTTAAAGATTCAAATTGTTGAATTCTTGCAAGATGGTGATTGTTTGGCATGAAAGAGAGCATGATGATATTAGTAACTTGATTTTAGGGGACCAAGAAGCTATAGATGGCTTGAAAAATGATGGTTTTCTCAAAATTTTCATGAGGCAAAACAAGGGGCTCAAAATATAATGTTGAACATTTTATATTGATTCTATGCCTTTGCAAATTGAATTACAAGATATTTTCTTTATGAGAAGCCTTCCCAAATGAGAAGAAGTAGTGAAATTTAAAGAAAAGAAAAATGGAGGCCTAAACATAAATTATTATATTTCCATTTATTGGGAACCAAAAACCTAAAATGTAGCATTTCAAATGTCAATTGGAATATCACAAGTCTAGCAAGAAAAATATCATTTTTTCACCATTGATAGAGTATTTTAATTAACTTCATTACATAGCTATGAGACTATCCATGCTTTAGTAGTAGAATTTCTAAAACCTGTGGTTTATGATTGGTGTACTACGCTCTTAGGTAACATGAAGTGGTAGCTAACATCATGAAAATGGGGTAAAACCAAAAAAAATGGTTATGACACTATAATTTTCTCATTTTTCTTGGATCAAATCCAAACATTACGTCCAAGTGTAACATCCCTTGTCAACAATCCACAATCCAAGAGATCCTAGAATGGCTAGGTGGTAAGATCCGATAGGAAGACTTGGAGGAGGCCAAGTCACCGAGGCTACTTTTGATGATGAGTTTTTCCAGAACAAGTCATAGGTATAGAATGTTACCCCTACGTAATATTTCTTAGGAGACCAAGAATTAGAACTTCCTAAATATGTTGCATCGGCGAGATTGGTAACAATTGCATGGGGCGAGATTGGTAAAAAAAAAATATTGTATTTCATTTTTTTAATTTTTTAAAGATATTTTACAAAAAAAAGTTAAAGTTTCTTCTTCATGCAACAAAAGTATTGAAAAAATTAAATTGTAATGATGTAGATGTTGGACGAGTAAGGCTTAAATCTACCAAGGCACATGCGTCATGGTAGGGACATAGAAGGTGCAACAACTGAAGTCCAAGAGGGTCCTTTGAGCTACTCAAAGGAACTTGGAGAGTCTAACTCAACAAGTTCCAATGGAAGCAGTAGAGGATCTACTAGAGGCTATACACAACCATGTGATATGAGTACCATGACATTCTGTGCGATTCATTTGACGAGTGGAAAAGGCCATTTCCCATTACCATGACACACATCAAGTCAAGGTTATCATACTTAGATATTATATGATTATATTGATCAAATAGATACATCATTAGGCATAAGACCTAATTTTGTAGGACATTTTCCCACATTTTGTAAAATTTATAACACTATCTATCTATATATAGTGATTTTGAGAATATTCGATCATATATACAAATGAAATAAGTCATGATGTTTTATTTCAATGTGATGAATGATTAGTATGCCAATTTAATACATGGTTTTCTATAGAATCTAAAAATGAATTATCTAATCATGGAATAGGAATGTATGTTATAAAATTAAGCTATTTTTCAAGAAATATCAATCTAAGAATTTGTCAATGTAAAAATTGATCTCACATAATAAACATTGTTTAATTGAGACACCACCAATTGCTAGTCTTGGTAATCTACTAATGATTTAATATCATGGGATATTTATTCTGAAAGTAATCCAATAATGAAAATGCATTCCACCATATTATTAGAAGCATTACCTTCACATGTCAAGAAGAATTTTGACCACTTAATTAAGGAATGAAATCTAATATTATGGGAAGGACTAATTCCATACCATATACTAACCAAAAAGGTGTAAATCTTGTAGTATTCTTAACAAACATTCAATATGCCCATAAAGGTAGATATAACATGATGTGCCAATTGGACTTACCATGATTAATAGTCTAATGTAGGATTATTCTAAGGGACTTACTAATGGCTTCAACTTTCCCATTATCCTGAGGATAATAAGGAGAGGAATACTCCTACCTAAATCCCAATTTAGAAGCCAATTCAAATATCATCTTATTCTAAAAGTGACTTCCATGGTTAGTGACCCTCTATTAATTGATATAGAAACATTAAATGACTTGAATGAAAAGGAAAGGTGTCATCATTTCAACATAGTTATTAAAATTAGGCAAGGATTTGACCTACTTATTAAAGTAGTAGACCACCAGGATAATTTATTTATGCCCCATTCTCAATGTTGGGTGAAACATTGTAAAATATATTCCCCATTTAATAAATAGTCTAAAGGTAAGAACAAGAAAATGTGGTTGACGACTAGGGCCACATACTTGTTTCCATCTCACATACATGAGATTAAAGAGTGTAAAGGTAATATTTTCTTTATCGAAGCACTATGTTTTTCCTTAAAAAAATAGAATGATATGGCCAATGGACAACATGAACACATCAAAACTAGATATGGATCTCAACCCTCAAATCATGGTAATCTTAACTGTGAAAGAGAAAATCATCATAAATTATTGTGTAGGTTGAAACCTAATATGAAGTGTGGGAAATTGATATACTCCAATATCAATTGTCTAATTTGTAAGAGTGCAAGGAATCCAAGTGGATATTCCTCAAAACACCTATTCTCTAACTCATAATTTATTATGTATATCTTTTCAATCAGCTCTTAAGCATGCCAAATGAAGATTGTATTCCAAAGTTATGACCCTAGGAAGTTGACATTCCAACTTACTGTGTTAGGGCCCCAAAGCCAGATTTCTCATTTCAAAGCATTAGCCTCACTATAAAGTAGTTCCCTCATGGAATGTGGTTATCGAATATCTTCTCATAGATAAGCTATAACCATTCAAGGAAAGATTATTTTTGTTTTGCATTTATACAGTTTCAACATTTTCCATTTATTAATACAAGTCAAGTTTCACTATATCGATATGTTTTGGTTATAGAAATGTATTTCATTTTGTTCCCTTCATAAACTTGGATTTGTGGTGTCAAAACTCCCTGCTTATCTGCCTTTCTGTGAATGTCCCTAATGTGGTCAAGATATAAGGAGTTAGGACTTGAATTTGTTGATCTATTACAACACTTTCATGCCAACCCCAATAACCTCCCAATGTGAAATAAGAGAGAGATGAGGGAGCAATACATCTTATTAAACTCTTTATAAATGAGGCCCTCAAGCAACAAAGGAACAAGAGGATGGATAATTATTCCTATATCATTTGACAAAGGCCAATAAGTGATGCATCTTCACTTGGAAACCACTTTGGAGTCACCCCCTGCCTTAAGCTACATGTTAATTTTAACATTCCTATATTTTAAGCCCAAATAGATGTACATGCTCTAAACAAACTGCTAGGTTTTGTAAAAGGGTATTTTCGAGTCCATTGAAACACTCTTTGATATTATCTAGAGTTATCCTACCCATGATAAGGAAATGTGTTCGATCATGCAAGCCTATCAGCAATGGAAACATTATATTCTTGTGAAGGAGAGGATCATAGACATGGATCATAGGCCTCTTCAATTTATTCACAAAAACACAAAGGAATTTGTACAATGACAGTGATTAGAAAAGGTCCACATAAATGACTCCCATTTATGTTACTACCTTTTTATGATTTTGTGATATAGATTATTAATAAATTTATAGCTCCCCTAGTAGGTGAGTGAAAAAGATAAGTTTGAAGTTGTAGCCTTGGGCCTTCCCTTGTATTCCAGGTATCTATGCATTGAGAATTTCACTATTGTACCTGCTTTGACTGGGGAAATTTGTGTTGGATCAGGTGCTCAGCAATAAATTAAACACAGAATTAACACAACAGAAGATCAAACACATAGAACACAGCTATTAACGTGGTTCACCCAACCAATCTGGGCTACGTCCACCAAACATAGGCATCAGGAATATATTAATCAAAATTTGGAGATTACATCAATGAAACTCTCATACTCTCTCCTAGCTATCCGTATGACAACCTATTTTATAGTAGAGAGAATCTAACTGCTCTCACATCAAATTTAGGATGCATTAATTTGCTCCCAACAACCTGGAGATAATCCAGCAACAGATTTCCTATTGTTGTCACCTACAGAGATTTCTGCCATTTCACTTCAAACAGAAAATCTCAACAATCTCCACCTTGACAACGATTCGCCTCATGCCCTGTTATTATTATTTTATCTTTTCTACAAGCCAAGAGAAGCCAAACACCAGCGTAGCTTCTCCAACAAATCTGGTTTCGTGAACATGTCTGCACAGTTCTCCTTTGTATGCACCTTTTCAAGAGAAACTCCCCTTTCAGTGATAACCTGTCTTACAAAATGATATTTGATTGGAATATGATTTGACTTACTATGATAGGCCGGATTCTTAGCCAAATGTATTGCACTTTGACTGTCACAAAGTAACCTGATGTTATCCTGTAACCTACCAAACTCACCAAGCAAACCTTTTAACCAAACCACCTCTTTGCAAGCATGAGAAGCAGCAATGTATTCTGATTCAGTTGTGGACAAAGCAACAATGTTCTGTAGCTTTGACATCCAGCTTATAGCTCCACCTGCAAGAGTAAAGACGTACCCTGAAGTTGATCTTCTCTTATCCAAATCACCTGCAAAATCGGAATCAACATATCCGCAAACATATTCACTACTCTTATTGTAAGAAATACAATAACTACTTGTGCCTCTCAAGTACCGAAGCACCCATTTCACTGCTGACCAGTGTTCTTTACCCGGATTTGCCATGTACCTTCTGACAACCCCAACTGCATGTGAAATATCTGGTCGCGTACAAACCATCGCATACATTAAACATCCTACTACATTGGCATATGGAATTCGAGACATATAATCCTTTTCTTCATCTGTATTAGGACATAAACTCGAAGAAAGCTTAAAATGGGAAGCTAAAGGGACTGAAACAGGCTTCACATTATCCATACCAAACCTCAAAAGTATTTTCTCAATATACTTTTGTTGTGATAGCCATATCTTACCATTGCTCCTGTCTCTGAAAATCTCCATGCCCAAAATCTGTCTTGCTGCTCCTAGATCTTTCATATCAAATGTCCTTGCCATCTGAGCCTTCAACCTGTTGATTTCTTCTATGCTTTTGCTTGCTAAAAGCATATCGTCAACATACAATACCAAGATAATGAATATGCCATTATTCAACTGTTTAAAATAAACAAAATGATCATATTCACTTCTAACATATTTCTGACTCAACATGAAAGAATCAAACTTCTTATACCACTGCCGAGGCGACTGCTTCAGGCCATATAATGACTTCTTCAGCCTGCAGACAAATTTATCATTGCGATGCTGAACAAACCCTTCCGATTGTTCCATATATATTTCCTCATCTAAATCACCATGTAGAAATGCAGTCTTAACATCTAACTACTGCAACTCCAAATCAAACAAAGCCACTAATGCTAACACAATTCTAATTGAAACAATTTTAACCACTGGTGAAAATATCTCATGAAAGTCTATGCCAGCTTTCTGAGAAAATCCTTTTGCAACCAGTCGAGCTTTGTACCTGTCTTTCGTATCATTCACACCCCGTTTCAGCTTGAACACCCACTTGCATCCCACAATTTTCCTATCTTTCAGAAGCTCCACCAGATCCCATGTGCCGTTTTTACTCAAGGCCATCATTTCTTCCTTCATGGCTGCTTTCCATTTGTCACTATTTGAACCTTCTACAGCTTCCTGATAACACAAAGGTTCATTATCATTAGCGATCAAAGAAACTGAATAATCATACCTTCTCGGAGGGCGTTTGATCCTTGTAGATCTCCTTAAGAATGTTTCTGGTGCTTCCACAATGGGTTGTCTATCAACTGTAGGAATTTCTTCATGATCGCCATCTGAGACCTGTTCCTGTCCTCCATCTGAACCCTGTTCATAATCTGATTTTGAAACCTGTTCATGACTAGAATCTGAACTATGGTCATTATGATTATCATTAGAAATGCTGTCAAACTGAATATGCTGGAAATCAGATACATCATCCTGTTTCAATCTTCTATCTACATCTAACTGTACAAGAGAGGATTCATTAAACCTTACATCTCTGTTGATGATGATTTTGCGGGTAGTAGGATCCCACAATCTAAATCCCTTTGTTCCATCACCATACCCAACAAAGACATACCTTTTCGATTTCGGATCTAATTTAGTTCGCTGATGTTTAGGCACTAGAGCATATGCATCATAACCCAACACTCTGAGTTTAGAATAGTCACAAGGGTGTCCTGTCCATACCTCTTGCGGAACCTTGCAGTCTATTGCCGTTGATGGAGATCGTTTTATCACATAACAAGCAGTTTCCACTGCTTCCGTCCACAACTCTTTCAGCAACCCAGCGTTACTCAGCATACACCTTGCTCTCTCTAGAAGGGTCCTGTTCATGCGCTTAGCAACTCCATTCTGCTGAGGAGTATAAACCGTGGTCTTATGTCTCTCGATCCCTACATCCTTGCAATAGCTGTCAAACTCCTTGGAGGAAAACTCACCACCATTGTCAGTTCTTAAACATTTTATAGTTCTATTAGTGCCGTTTTCTACCAATGCTCTAAACTTCTTGAAAACTGTAAAAACATCAGACTTCTTTTTCAACATGTAGACCCAAACTTTCCGAGAAAAGTCATCAATGAATGATACAAAATAAGACGAACCACCATATGAAGCTGTAGGAGCTGGACCCCACACATCTGAATGGATATAATCAAGTATGCCTTTACTAGTATGTTTGCCTGTTTTAAACTTTTGTTTACTTTGTTTTCCAAACAGAAAATGCTTACAGAAATCTAATTTTCCAGATTTTAGATTTGGAAGTAACTTGCGATCAGCCAAAATTTTCAACCCTCTCTCACTCATATGCCCCAATCTTTGATGCCATAAGTGAATGGAACTCCTGTCATGTTCAAACACAGTAGACACAAAATCTGACCCTGTACCTCCATCTAACTGAAATAGATTTCCTACTTTCTTAGCTTTCATAACTAGTAAGATGCCTTTGTAATTTTCATTACTCCACCTTGAATTACAATTTTATATCCATTTGAATCAAGTGCTCCTAATGAAATCAAGTTTTTCCTTAAATCTGGTACATGCCTCACATCAGTTAATATTCTAGTTGTCCCATCAAACATTTGTTAGTTGTTATGCTCCCAATCCCAACAATATTACATGTTACATCATTACCCATGTACACAACACCATCATTAATTGATTTATATTCCTTAAACCATTCTTTATGGATACACATGTGGTTTGATGCACCGGAATCTAACAACCAATATTGACCATGATTTGACACATTAACTGATAATACTTCATCACTCATACCTGAACCAGATGTCGAACTTGTATTTGTCGTATTTGCCTCCTTCTTCTCTGTTGAAGACTCTGCTTTTGAAGTTTGCTGTTGTCACTTCCAGCAGTCCTTCTTTAAATGCCCTGATTTGCCACAAAACCAGCACTTTAGCTTACTCTTCTTCCCTTTCGACTTTGAACGTGAGTCGTTCTGCTTCCTGGGGCGTCTCTCTTTCGAACAACCTCTAACCATCATAGCTTCTGATGTAGAGGTTTCGGAATGCGACTTCCTCCTTGTTTCTTCCGATAATAAGGATGCAACTACATCATCAAACTCAATAGTTTATGATGAACTAAGACTTATAGAAGTAACAAAATGATCCCATGACTCGGGCAACGAGCACAATAAAGTAATAGCTTTATCCTCGGATGGAATTTTTACTTCTATACTTTGTAATTGCACAAGAAGAGTATTAAAAGCATTTAAATGATCAGCAATCGATGTACCTTCCTTCATTCGCAAATCGTACAACTGTCGCTTCAGGAGAATCCTATTGGTTAAGGATTTGGTCATGTACAGTTTCTCCAGTTTCGTCCACAAACCAGCAGCTGTTGTCTCCGACACAATATTAAACAGGACATCATCAGCTAGACACAGTCGAATAGCACTAATCGCTCTTTCATCCATCTCGGCCCACTCACTATCTGTGATGTTGTAAGGCTGTTTGGCCTTGCCCAACAACGCCTTTGCCACGCCATGTTGGACAAGTAAATCATGCATTTTTACCTTCCAGATCTCAAAATTATTCTTGCCATTAAATTTCTCAATTTCAAACCGGGCACTTTGATTTTTTGCCATTTTGTATCAAAAAGCACAATAATCTCCAATACTAACGTTTAAATACCAGCAATTAAAAAAAATTGCCTATGCCTTTGTTTTTACACAACAAAAAAAACTGCTTATGCCTTTGAAAAAAATATCTGTCGTTTGCACTTCACACAAAAATTTCTGTGCAACATTACGGTTTATCCTCTAAAATCCATGCATTCACGCACCTACCTTTGCTACAAACATTTTAAATCATTGCTAAAGTTAACTGCGACAATATCATTAAGAGGAGCAACGTTTTAATTTGGAGATGGTGGTTCAACGTTTTAACACAGTGACAGCGGTTATGTGTGTCCTCTGGAAGTTTGAGATTTGAGAAAAAAGAATTAGTACAAAACCGGCACTGCTAACGTTTTGCACTGGGAGCTTCCTTCCCAACAGCTCGTTTTTTTTTTAAATATGCGGCCTCAAGGAGAAAGCAGAACGTAGATCCAATGAACCATTGTAAACGGATGGAAGGGAAGTTGGCTCACGCCCTCTGAATTATAAAAAAAAATAAAACAAAATCATTCACGCCATTCACCTGCGGGTTTAATAGATTGAGATAGCGTGCACCTTCACCAGCGTAATCAGCACGCAGGCGGTCTCCACCTTTCAGGGAGCACGCAGGCTGTCTCCGCACAGGTAATATCCACGCACATCAGTGAACTCCACGCACAACAATGAACCAAGCTCAACGTTCTGCAACAGGTCAACGGACAGCCAGCGCTCCACAGTAACCTTAACACGCAGAACAACCATACGCTCTCCAGATTAGCGCGATGCTAAACAAGGTAGTCCACTGCAGGATATCACTGTTGCCCATGCAGCAAGTGATGTTATTCCTCCATGCAGGTAACCAGCTCCACGCAATCTCCAGCATGCACCTCTAGTAGGTAATCTCAGCACGTCCAGCACGCAAACTCCAGGATGCCACGCACAGCAATCAACAGCACCAGCACTCCAACATTGCTCTGATACCACTTGTTGGTAAGCAGACGCACATCTTAATTAAATAAAATACACAGCAGATAAATCAAACACATAAAGACACAGCTTTTAACGTGGTTCACCCAACCAATCTGGGCTACGTCCACCAAACATAGGCATCGACAATTTATTAATCAAACAGGAGATTACAAAATGAAATCCTCACAAAACTCTCACCCTCTTTTCCATCATCCGAATGGTTGCCTGTTATATAGCATAGAGAATCTAACAACCTCATTAACTCACTCACATCAAATATAGGAGGCATTAATCACCTCCCAACAACCTGGAGCTAATCTAGGAACTGAATTTCTATTGTTGTCACCTTCAGAGATTTTTGCCTATTTTACTCTAAACAGAAAATCTCAACACTGCAAAGGTATGGTAAATAAATAAAAATATAAATAAACTAGAGGTATCGTAAATAAATAAAACCTCTTTTTATATTTAGCCCATAAACCTCTTTATATTTAAGAAAACTCAAAATAGAGGTTTTATTTAGGTGAAGCCTATGGGCCAAATACCATTTTAATACCATGGGCTAAATTCCATGGGCCAAATACCATTTTAATACCATGGGCTAAATACCATGGGCCAAATACCATATTTATAAAATAGGTCTGGTAAATTAATAAAAATATAAATAAACTAGAAGTATGGTAAATAAATAAAACCTCTTTTTATATTTAGTCCATAAACTTCTTTATATTTAAGAAAACTCAAAAAGAAAGTTTTATTTAGGTAAAGCCTATGTGCGAAATGCTATTTTAATACCATGGGCTAAATACCATATTTATAAAATAGGTATGGTAAATTAATAAAAATATAAATAAACGAAGAGTATGGTAAATAAATAAAACATCTTTTTATATTTACTCCATAATTCACTTTATATTTATGAACACTCCATTTTTTTTATTTAAGTGAAGTAAAAATATAAATAAACAAGGAGTATGGTAAATAAATAAAACATTTTTTTATATTTACTCATAAATAAAACATTTTTTTTTATATTTACTCCATAATTCACTTTATATTTATTTATGAGCACTCAAAAAAAAGTTTTATTTAGGTGAAGCCTATGGGCCAAATTGTTAATAATACCATGCAAAAAAACATTAATAATCTTAATATTAATATTAATAAAAATAAAGATGGCACATGGTGTTGACCCATGGTATTGAGAACCAATGGTATTGACCCATGATATTATGTTGGAATGTAAGTTATTTAAAGGAGGGAATTAAACCAGCATAGATCCATTTTTACTCTGGATCTACTAAAATCTAGGATAAAGATAGATATATGCTTGGTAACACAGTGTCTCGCAATCAAGCATATTTAAATTTAATGATAAAATTATGAAACACCACATAATTAGTAGAGTTGCATTCAAAGCATCATTACAATCCATAAAAGCTTTAACTTAATAATGACTTCATCCTTCAATACAGGGTAATTGCAAGTAAATATTGGCCTCACGTCCTCTATTACTTTAGAATTAGAGGGCATTGACTCTCAAGGATGTGAGCTTAAATATGGCATTGACTGGGATGTGAGCTTAAATAAACAATGATATACCATACTCACACATATGAAATATCATCGTGAAGAAGAAAATCCATTTGTACCTTTCTCAGAATACAAAGTCTCTCAAAGCCTGCGACCCTATAGATGTTCCGTGAATAGAACTCGAAGAGTAAGTGGGACCTTATAGATGAAACGAAGGGGTAGCGAAATTGTTGGATAAGTTAGTTCAAAAATACTTGTGTGGTATCCATCCATTCATATATATATATATAGAGTTAACTCACAATGAGTGGTGGTCTTGTCAAAATTTAACTCTTTATCGGTGGTGTGGCAAAAATATGTGGAAATTATATTGTGGTCCTCCTGGGAAATTTAAAGGTCTTTGCCGTAGTTCTGCCGCTTGGGTATCCGTTTTCTTTAAAGGGAAGACTTTTGAGTTCTCATCGGTGGTCACCCACGACTGACGAGCATGAAAAATTGCCGTTATCGATGGTCTTTCCACGGCATGGAAAATTTGAAGAGAGTCTTTATTAGTGGCCTTCTTCCACGAGAAGGAAAGACTTGGAAGCTTTATCGGTGGTCTGCCACGAGAAAGAAAGATTTGGAAGCTTTATCGGTAGTCTTCTTTCGGAAGGAAAGATATTTAAGAGGGAAAATTTGAGTCTTTATCGATGGGCGCAAATTTAAGAGAGTCCTTATCGGTGGAAAAGGAAAGAAAAATTTAAAGGTCTCTCCGCGTGTTTTTCAATTTAAGAAAAATGAATATGGTATTTTAGAATTAGCAGTTATAATCATTTTGTACTTTTCATAATCTTCAATTTAATATAGCCGTTTCATTGAAAATTTAATTTTCTAAATTTTTAGTCAATATTATTATTAAAATATTAATAATCGTAATAGAATAGATATAAAGTAAATGTGATTTTTATTTAAATATTTTTATATTAAAAAATAGTTAAAAAAATATATAAAAATAATAATTTACATTTTATTTAAATATTTAAATAGAAAATATATTGAGTAAATATATAATTTTTATGAGGATTTTTTAAAATAATAATTTTAAATGTATATGGATGTGAGGTTTGGGGTTGTAGTATTTTTAGGAAATCTTAGAGAAAGATTGAGTAAATTCAGAAGCATTTTAAAATGTATAACTTCAAAATTAAAAGCAATACACCCTATCTTATTTTCTTTATAGAAGTGACTTCAAAATTAAAAGCAATACACTCTATCTTATTTTCTTTATAGAAGTGAGTATTTCCCCTATCGAGAGCCTAGTTATGACTAGGCTTCTGTTGTACAAGCACAAACTCAATAACATAGGAGACCATAGACTTCCTAAACTAGCTTTAAATTCCAGCAAAAACCAGCTATGGCTCAAGGGACGCTGGTATAAAGACACTAGGGCCTCGTTAAACCATTGGGAGATTCATGAGAATGTTGCATTGCAAAATATTAATAACATTAAAAATATTGTTACTTCTAAGTTCAAAACAAAAATGTGGTGCTAGAAAGATTTAGCAACTAAAAGAAAATTAAGATATTATAAGTAGGTCATCAATCCCACCCTAGAAGATCAAAAATATCTCTCTGTTTTAACTAGCTCAAAGAAGAAAATTAATATAGCCAAGATTAGAACGAACTCTCATGAACTCCATAGTGAAACGGGTCATTGGGTAGTTCCAAAAACACTATGGATGGAAAGGTTCTACCATCTCTGTGAGAATACGAACATCAAGGATGAAATCACTTCCTCTTAGAGTGTTGAGCCTACAACCACATTAGATCTCAGTTTCAAAATCTTTGTTATAATATTGACTTTCAAAATTATAGTGAGCTCAAAAGACTTCTCTCCAAACTTTTTGAGCATAGGAATAAAATCTTAAATCAAACTAAATAATTCGTTTCTTTAAGTTCAATAGGCAAAAGTTTGATCTCAATAGACATTAGCCACCATTAACATCATCATAATTTCAAAATTTCAATAAATATAAAATTATTTATACATTAGTCTAATTAGCTATTAACTGGTATTATGTAAACCTAAAATTTAAAATTAAAATACCTTGAATCAAATAAATAATATATATATTATATATATATATATATATAAATATATTATATATAATATTTTAGTATATTTAATTCCGTTAATATCGCCAATAATTATATCGTGGCAGGTGGGGCACGTCCTTCCACTCCATACGTGGAACAAGCAGCTTCACTTAATTAACGATTTATCTTCATTTTCAAAATCTATCACAAAAACGTCATATATAATGAAACGAGAGAGCTAATGCTTATTTACACGTCTGGATTTAAACTGAACTTCCATATGGTATATATATTGCTGGTCAACCTCTTATCTATTTATAAACATTTTTTTAATATATTTATTTATTGAATATTTTAATATACATGCTAAATTTGAATTTATTTTTTAACTCTTATTAAAATTGATTTATTTTCCAAGCCTTAGCGAAGCACTTAATAGATTAAATTGGAGAATATAATTCAAAATTGATTTATATGTAGAGCAGGTACCTTGAGGCTTGAACATAGGATGCACCTTTAGTTCTTGTCTTGAGACACCAGTAAGCTGCAGCATATAGATGACAACATCTTCCCAAAGTAGAATTTTAATGGAAAGCTCACTGATTTCGATATTTCAATGATGACAAGATGCCATCAAACTTGATGTTCAATCTCTTTTGAACCGTTGCTTCTAAAGGACTCCCGTGATAGCTATATGATGATCTATACTAAGTACAAAAAAATGATTTAAATATTAAACACTGTTAACAAATTGATGAATCAACTTTATTGATGAATTGGACAGTTCACAGGTGAGGAGCTCCACTTGGAGACTACCTCTAGCAGAACGCTCTATATAGAATCATCTTACAATAAAAAATATATATAGTGTTCACACATCCAGGGAAGTTATAACAATTGCCTAAGAAGTTGGAATTAATTCCTAATCTAAGGCTCTAATGAACCGAATCTCTCCAGATTTACATATTCTCCATTATCTTCAACACTTCCCCTTAATGGAGAAAGGAGTTCACAAGTATTCCTAACATTTCCCTAAACAATTCAAACTTGATTATACCAAAAGGCTTAGTAAATATATCAACTACATTATCACATGAATTACAGTGTTCAACACATATTTCCCTTGTGTGCACCTTTTCCCTAACAAAATGAGATTGTGTATCTATGTGCTTGGTGTTTTTATGGAACACCGGATTATAAGCAAGTTTGATAGAACTTTGATTATCACATTTGATAAATGTGGCTTCTGTTTGCCCTTCTCCTGCATCTTGGAGAAGTCTTCGTAACCAAACTGCTTCACATACTGCTGCACACATGGCTTGATATTTTGCTTTTGCTAGGGACAAGGTTACAATATGTTGCTTTTTACTACCCCATGAAATGACCCCGGATCCAAAGCTGAAGGCATATCCTGTAATGGATCTTCGATCGTCCAAGTTTCCCACCCAGTCAGAGTCTGTAGATCATGCCAGTCTAACATCAAATGAATCAGAATATAAAATGCCAAAATCTAAGGTTCCTTGTAGATAACTTAGCACTTATTTTGCTGCAACCCAATGGTTCTCATGAGACTGAGACATATATTGGCTCAATACACTCACTGCATAAGCCAGATCAGGCCTAGTTGTAGTCAAATAGATGAGAGTCCCAACCAGATTTCTGTACAACATTGTCCCTACCTCTTTCGAACCATCATTAACCTATAATTTTTCGTTCTTTTGTAGTGGTACAAATGCAACCTTACATTGATCCATTTTAAACTTGTTCAACAAACTCTTGAGATACTTACCTTGGGACAAGAAAGTGTGGCCTACTCCAGACTTCTAAGTCCAAATAGTAATGCAGTTCTCGAAGGTCTTTCATTTCGAACATCTGTGATAACTACTACTTGATTTCTTCAATGAGTTTTTCTACATTGCTTGTCATAATCAGATCATCTACATACAAATAAATCAATACAATCCGCCCCTCATCATCATACACAGTATACAAGTTAGGATCATTTTTTCTCCTGATATACCCATGCTTAAGAAAGAACAAAACTATTTTATCATACCAAGATCTAAGAGCTTGTTTTGGTCCATATAAATCCTTCTTTAATTTGCAGGCTAAATGCTCTTCCCCTTTCTTGACAAATCCCTCTGGTTGCATTAGATATACTTCATCTTTCAGATCTCCATTTAAGAAAGTAGACTTTACATCTAGCTGGTGTATTTTCCAGTGGTGTTTAGTAGATAATGCAATAATCATTCTAATTGTGTTTAATTTAGCTACTGGGGTGAAGGTTTCCTCATAATCTATATCTTATTTTTGGGAATACTCCTTTGCGACCAACCTAGCTTTATATTTATCTATAGACCCATCTACTTTAAACTTTAATTTGTATAGCCATTTGCACCCTATGGGTTGTTTTCTTTCAGGAAGCTGAACTAAATCCCAGGTATTATTTTTAATGATAGATTCATATTCCTCCTGCATTGCTTCCCTCCATTCATTACTTTGACTAACTTCATTAAAATTATAAGGTTTAGCAATGTTCAACATACCAGTAATGAGCGAATGATCCCTGTATCTGGTTGGAAATTATATATGCCTGCTTGATCTTCTGAGTGGTGGAGTGGCTTCAAACCTGATTTGATCAGCCACTTCTTCTTTGTCTTGTTGTTGCTACTGATGTTGTTGTCACTGTTGCTACTCACCGACCCCTGTTTCATTACTTTCTTCTAACGATAAAGGCATAAGTCATTCTTTATCACTACGAACAGGGTTCCCATCATCTACCTATTCATGAAATACCACATCTTGGCTTGCAAACACCTTGTGAGTCGAAGGATTAAACAACTTATAATCCTTAAACTCACTGCAGTATCCAACAAAAGTACACTTAATGGATTTTGAATCTAACTTCTTACTATCTTCTTTCGGGACATGATCAAAAGCCTTACAACCAAAGACTCTAAGATGACTTACTGCAGGCTTGAAGCCAAACAATGCTTCGAAAGGAGTTTTATAATCCAAACACTTAGTGGGACTCCTATTCTTAAGATATGCTGCAGTGTTTACAGCTTCTGCCCAAAAACCATTGGTCAGATTCTTACCTTTGAACAAGGGCTCTATTTTTCCTTTCCACAACCCCGTTTTGCTGAAGAGTGTAAGGTGTTGTGATCTGTTGTTGTATTCCGTGTTCTTTGTAGTATTTGATGAAGTCACCCTTCTTGAATCCTCTACCTTGGTCTGAGCGAAGAATTTTGATGAACTTTCTTGTCTGCTTCTCAATTATACTTCTGAATTGCTTGAAGTATTCAAAAGCATGAATTTTTTTCCTGAGGAAATACACCTAGGTGAACCTTGTACATTCATCAACAAAAGTAAGAAAATAGCGGGCCCCTCCTAACGACCTTGTCTGCATTGTCCCACACAGATCAGTGTGTACAAGTTCAAGTATATCCCTTTGCTTCCTATCGATAATAACAAGAAATTCATCTCTATGTAATTTACCAAAGGCACATGCTTAACAGTCAACATGCATACTCTTCAAAACAGGAAGACCATTCACCATACCTTTTTTATGAAGAAATAGTAGGTCACTGAAGTTTATATGCCCAAATCTTTGATGCCAAAGATTCTCTACAGACATGGCCAATGATGCCAACGGTTGATGTGACACACTTCTGGCATCCAGTTTATACAATCCTCCTGCACGTACACCTGTTGTAATGGACTTCATCCGATCCAACATGTCTTTAATTACACAATGAGATGTAAAGAACTCTACCTTAAGATCATGATATGTTATTCTAGATACAAAGATCAAGTTCTTTTTAATCCCGACTATATATTGTTGGCATTATGATACACGTGTTGTCTTTCATGGCAACTCACTCAGAGGTATGATACAGGTGTTGTCCTTGATGGAAACTCACTCAGATGACAGATCATAGTGCAGGAGGTCAAGAGCAAAGAATTAATGATCAAAGAGAGGTATACGCAGGTTACCCTTGATGAAACTGCATATACATGCGGGTTAGTAGAACAAAAGGCGCGTATACGTACACACACAATTTCACAGAAGGAAAGGCGCGTACATGTTGTGAATCTATGTTTTGGTACGTGTTTTTTGGTCCATGGCATTTTAGTGTTGGTCCATGGTATTTGGTCCAAAGTGTTGACCCCAGGTATTGGGTCCAAGGTGTTATGCTTTTAACCTGCAAAAGATACCCAAATATAGAATATGCGAAGAAAAATACCCAGAACATAGAATAGTGAGAGTCAACAACAAATAATTTATTATTTAGAAGCAATGTTCACTAGCATCTTCGAGGGGGCAACCTCCGATAGAGCAGAGCTCGATTCAAAAATAAGACACATGATGCTCCTCGCAGGGAGTATCTATCCTTTATATATGACTCATACATGTAATACCATGGATCAATACCATGGGTTTTATTAATACCATCTACCTAATACTAGGCCCATTTGCAACTAACTGTGGTCCCGTAATAAATAGTGGGTTAACCACTTACAATTATTAATATGGGCTTTATTGACTCTTTATTATGACATGATCCCACTACATAAATAAGGGGGTTAGGGTGGGACCCTAACATGCCCTTCCCCTGAAGAATAGCCTTGTCCTCAAGGCTGAAGCTATGGAAACTGCTGAAGAATAGTGGTTGGTTACCAAGTTGCATCTTCCGGAGAGGTGTCTTTCCACTTGACGAGGACTTCCTTAATCAGTCAGCCACGCGGGGGTCGTTCTCGTGTGTTCGTGACCTGTTCAGGTTGGAGAAAAATTGACCCTTCCTCGTCCAATTCAGGTAGACTGGTTTGAATTCTGCAATTTTTCCCAATCACTTTCTTGAGGCATGAGACATGGAAAACTGGATGAATTTTTGTCATAGGAGGCAAAGCCAACTTGTATGTTACTTCTCCAATGCACTGAAGTACTTCATATGGTCCGTAGAATTTTGGAGATAGTTTCTGACAACCCTTGTCTTTCAGTGATGTTTGCTTATAGGGTTGCAGCCTCAAAAATACCTGATCCCCTTCCTGAAATTGGCGCTCTGAGCGATGCTGATCTACCTATTGCTTCATGCGGTTTTGAGCTTGATGAAGATTTTCTCTAAGATGGGTGAGCATGGTTGAATGACTTTCTAGGAGTTGATCCACTGCTTGTACCTTAGAGCATCCTTTGATATAAGAAGTAGGGGAAGGAGGGAGTTGACCATATACTGCTTCATAAGGAGTCATTTTGGTGGTGGCATGATAGTTGGTGTTATACCACCATTTAGCTAGAGGTAACCACTGAACCCACAGATGTTGCTTTTCTGAAGTAAAACACCTAAGGTATGTTTCCAGACATTTGTTGACGGCTTCAGTTTGACCATCTGTTTGTGGATGATAGGAAGTGTTGAGTTTTAGATGGGTGCCTTGTAGCTTGAAGAGTTCCTGCCAAAAATTACTGGTGAAGATCGGGTCACGATCGGACACAATAGAAGTGGGCATGCCATGCAATTTGAAGATCTAATCCATGAAATATTGAGCAACCAAAGTCGGTGTAAACAGATGGGGTAGGGCGCAGAAATGAGCATGCTTTGAAAGTTTGTCCACAACCACCATGATGACTGACTTGTTTCTGGACTTTGGAAGACCTGTAATGAAATCCATAGAAACCTCCGTCCATATTGATGCCGGGATGGGAAATGGTTGTAATGTGCCTGGTGCTTTGACGGTCTCCCCTTTGTGGCGTTGACATACATCGCATTCTACTACAAAAGTAAGGATGTCCTTTTTCATGCCTGTCCAAAAAAATGATCTTCTGGTGTGAGCATACGTCTTTTGAAAGCCTGAATGTCCTGCAAGGGGGGATGAGTGCAATTATGCCAAAATGTGACTTTTGAGGCTAGATGTTGGTGATATTACGACTATGTCTCTGTAGCGAAGAATCTCATTCTGCCACGAGTAGCCCTTGGTGGGATTTGGATCTGCCTGCAATTGAAAAATGAGTTGGGAGAGCCCGAGATGTGAAAACCATTCCCTGCGAGCCTCTTTAATCCATTCTGGAATGGGAAGGGAAATTGCTAGCAGGGTGCTTTTTTCCTCAAATTGGCGAGATAATGCATCTGCTACCCTATTTTCTGCCCTTTTTGTAAACGATCTCATAATCATCTCCCAGCATTTTGGCGAGCCATTTATTTTGTTGTGGGGAGGATAGGCAATGCTCCAAAAAATATTTAATACTATGATGGTCTGTGCAGATTTGGAAACGTCGCCCCAGTAAGTAAGGTCGCCAGGTCTCTACTGCATGTAAGATGGCCATCATTTCCTTCTCATAGGTAGATTGACCCAGATTCTTCCCACTTAGTTGTTGGCTTGTGAAGGCCAAAGGTCGACCTTCCTGCATTAAAACTGCCCCAATACCTATACTCGAAGCATCACATTCAATGACAAAAGATTTGGTGAAATCCGGTAGTGCTAAGACTGGAGTGGAATACATGCACTTTTGAGAGCTGTAAATGCCTGTTGTGCATCCTCATTCCAGAAGAATGATTTTTTCTTCAGGAGTTGCGTGAGGGGCTTCGCTATGTGACCATAATTGCGGACGAATTTGTGATAATAGCGTGTGAGACCCAAAAATCCTCTCAGGCTCTTCAAAGTCTTAGGTTGAGGCCAATCCTGCATTGCCTAGATTTTTTTGGGGTCCACCATGACACACTGCACGCCCCATAATGTGGCCCAAATACTCAACTTCTTCCATGCCAAACGAACAATTGGACATCTTAACAAATAATTGATGCTTGTGGAGCAGTTGCAAAAGTAGATCTACATGTTGAATATGTGCGGCCCAAGTGCAACTATAGATGAGGATGTCATCGAAGAAGACAACAACAAATTTCCTGAGATATGGTTTGAGAAGATGGTTCATAAGGCTCTGAAAAGTAGATGGGGCATTACAAAGACCGAATGGCATGACCAAGAACTCATAATGGCCTTCATGAGTTCGGAAAGCGGTTTTTGGAATGTCGACTTCCTTCATGCGAATTTGGTGGTAGCCTAAGCGAAGGTCCAGCTTAGTGAAGAATTGAGCCCCATTGAGTTCATCGAGCAAATCATCAACCACCAAGATGGGAAATTTATCTTTGACTGTCAACTTATTGAGGGCCCTGAAGTCTGGACACATCTGCCATTCCCCATCTTTCTTGAGTACCATGACCACCGGTGATGAATAAGGACTAATGCTGGGATGTATGACCCCTTCTTCCAAAAGTTCCTAGATTATTTTTTCTATTTCATTCTTTTGGGTGAACGGATATCTGTAGGGGCGCACATTTGGGGGTTGGGCCCCAGGAACCAAGGTGATGCTATGATCATGTTCCCCTCTCGAGGGTGGAAACTCATGAGGCTTGTCAAATACTGGAAGATGGTTATTTAAAATATTTTGCATCTCTGGGTGACCACCTCTTGTATTTCCTGCGTGCATGCCTCCCCAAATCCACAGGTTTATGTGCTCAACGACAGATCCCGTGGTTTAAAGACGCCAAAACACGTCTCTAGCCAAATTTTTTTTTGCTAAGAAATGGAGATCCCACCGGCCCTGGAAAGAGCTCTGATACCACTTGTTATGCTTTTAACCTACAAAAGATACCCAAATACAGAATATGCGAAGAAAAACACCCAGAACATAGAATAATGAGAGTCAATAGCAAATACTTTATTATTCAGAAGCAATGTTCACTGGCCTCTTCGAGGGGGCAACCTCAAATAGAGAAGAGCTCGATTCAAAAATAAGACACACGATGCTCCTTGCAAGGAGCCTCTATCCTTCATTTATGACTCATACATGTAATACCATGGATCAATACCATGGGTTTTATTAATACCATCTACCTATTACTAGGCCCATTTGCAACTAACTGTGGTCCCATAATAAATAGCGGGTTAACCACTTACAATTATTAATATGGGCTTTATTGACTCTTTATTATGACGTGATCCCACTACATAAATAAGGGGGTTAGGGTGGGATCCTAACATGAAATGACAAAGTTTTATTTATGTGGCAAAATATATCAAGAGACAGGTGGAGGGCAGGTCGAACCTGTGACGTCCCCCTCCCAACTCCGTTACATAACCATTGGACCAAGAACTAGAATTGTTAAACGATGGCCACCATATTCTATTTTCACCTTCAGTAATGAACGACAATGGAGTGGAGGGAGCCAGGCCCCTCACCATACGACCACACACACTAAACCAAGGGCCAGTGCTAATGGATAAGTGCGCTTAGAGCATCGCTTATCCTATTTAACTTAATTAATCCAAATTTTAAGTTAGCGACAATTTTGGAGGCACACCAATTTCGGTAGAATTGCCAACTTTGATGGTGCTAACTGGAGTATTCTCGAGTTTTAGCAAGGTTTCCTAGGGAAACATTGAATGATGCATATCTTGAGCAATTTTTGACCAAATTGAGCTCAGAAAGAGGTGTTCTTGGCTAATTTGGACATTTTGAACACATTGGTGCAGGTATCAGGAGCCTTAGAGCTTTGTAAACAAAATGTTTGCCACATTGAGTTAATACAGAGGCCCAAGCCATGGAAGATGGACCAAGGAGATGTAGCCTAGGAGGGGTGAACTCCTTCATTAAAACACTACATTAATGTGCCTCTTTGATGGTTTGTTGCACTGTACATGTTTTTTGTTCAGTATTTTTTTTTGAAGCTATTTTTCTCATGAATGTCACTTTAAACTTAAGGAAATTTACCTAATTGTATGCACAAATAGTTACTGAAATCTCAACACAAGGAGAAATAATCAAGCATATGTTTATAAATCTGTAATTGTTATAAGCACAACAAACTAATCATACATAAACAAATCAAGTTGGTATCATAGCAAAGGTTGAATTGCGTGATTGCTTTAGTTTGTGCAATTAGGGTTTTAATGGTTGCAAAATTGTGATGCTTACAAGGTTAAAGTTGCAGAAAGGAGAAGGGAAGTTATTGGTTGAAACTCCTGAGGTAATGCCTAGAAGAAGGAGAGCCACAAGGCCACAATTTCCACCACCCAAATTTCCAATTCCAACTGCACTTGAAACTTCTCAATTTTTGTCTTTAACTGAGATTGAAGGGGTATAAGCAGTACCAATTTCTAAGCTTGAATCCATAGCCATTATGTCTGGAGAAATAGAGCCTGAAGGTCCCTCTTTAGAAGAGGAAGAATTCAAGAAAGATTTCTATACTTTGACTGAGATGATTAAATTCCTCTATGAAGAGAGGAACACTAGAATGGTTGGAGAGAGTTTTAAACCTCCACTTGGAGAATGAAGCTCTGAGGAAAAAAACATGAGAAGAAGGATTCTAAAGGGAATGGTTGAAAGCTACCTCCATCTCCACCATCCTCATCATCTTCCTCATCATCTCCATCATCTCACACATCATCATCTTCCACTACCACCACTGAAACTGCCCATACTCATTCCAAAACTCCAAAAGGAAAAACTCCATTACTGAAATTGGACATAAGATTTGAACTTTCCATGTACAAAGGAGAGGTGAATGCAGAAAAGTTTGACAATTGGATTTGACAGTTGGAGGTATATTACATAATTTAGAGCCTTCAAGAAGACGACATAAATATCCAGTTGGCTTCATTGAGGATAGAAGGAGATGCACTAGTTTGGTGGGAAGCAAAGACTTAAGAGGAAATGAGAATCCATGGTAAGATATCCATCACTTGGGTTGAATTTGTTTCTACAATTAAAAGATAGTTGTATCCTTTAGCCTAAATGCAAAAATCCATTATGAGTTGGCAGAATCTTAGGCAGCTTAAAGGCCAAACAGTCGAAGATTATACACAGGAGTTTAGGAAAAGGGCTTTGTATATTGGGGGTTTACATTCTTATTTGAAACATATTATCCTTATGTTTAATCCAAACAATTTAGATGATTTATGTGTGCAAGCCACACACCTTGAATCTAGAGGAAAGAACATTTAGAAATAGGGTAGTAAGAGAAATTCATTCATGGGTAAGGAGAGAGAAATTGGTGGAAAATGGAAGGGAAAGAAAAATGCAAGTGTGAAGAAAGAAGGGGAGAAAGTTATCTGTAAATTTTTTTCAAAAGAGGGACATAATGAGGATCATTGTTGGACACTCCATCCAGAAATGAGACCAAATAAGTTCAATAATAAAGGGAAATAGAAAACCACTGCTATCACTCACGAAGATTTAGGTTTTGAATCAGGTGATGAAAACAAAATCACTGCCATGGGAATAAAAGGAAAACAAGATATTGAAACCACTAGTTCACAAAATTGTAACACAACTACTACTCCATATGAAAAGAGATGAATTGAGTTATTTCATTTTAGGGTCATATATAAACCAAGATTGACACACTCTTCGATAGTGGGTCACAAGCGAATCTAATCTCTGAAGAATTAGTCAACAGATTGAATCTTGAAACTATACCTCACCATAAAACATACCCTTTGGGATGGATAACAAGAGATACCAATTTACATGTTACAAGAAAATGTTTGTTTAAATTTGCAATCACTAAAAATTTTGTTGAATAAGTAGAGTTAGATGTCGTACCGTTTGATATTTCAAGTGTGGTGTTAGGTAGTCCATATTTGTATGAACGGAAAGCACTCTTTTACTGCCATGAAAAAAAGTATCACTTGTTCAGGGATGGTGTGGAGTATATAGTGAGATGAAGATCCCATCACAAAAATTTAAACACATCAGTTGTTAATGCAGGGTAGGAAAAAAGACTAGTGAATTCAAGTAAAAGTTTAGTACTACTCATGTTCAATCCAAATGATGATATTGTTTATGAAAATGTTGTTGCATGTAATGCAAGTTTCAATTCTGATTTAGTTGGTTCAGTTCATCAGAGTGATGAAGTATTTCAAGTTGTCAAATAATCGTCCTTCGAGGAGAAAAAAACTTCGCATGAAATATCTTTGCAGCAACAGGTTTCTCTTTGTGATGTTATCATGCAAGGGTTGACAAAATTGCAAAGTGTAGAGACACAAATGCAATGCAAAAGTTTGTTTAACAATGGGCTCATTCAATCATCCCTTATGCCATGTTGTTGACCGATGGTTATGGTGCCAAAGAGAAATGGTAAGCATTTCAAGAAAGAGGAAAAAATGAGTAGTTTTCGCCAAAGCAAAGTTGTACAAAGAGGTTAGTGCAAGAATATACATAACACCAAACAAGAATGGTTTGTATGGCTTTTAATGTTTTATTTTCTTTCTATCACTTCTATTACATACATGTATTTGAATTATGGTAAAAAAGAGTCCTTTCTTGAAGAAATTGTCCACTTGGGTGACATAAACATGTCTAGAAAGTTTTCTTATGCAGATGCCATCTATGAAGAAATTTTTTTTGATGTTTTGAAGATATCAAAGTACAATTTGGGTTTCACTTCTTTGATGCATTTGGGCCATGATATTGGAGGAGGTAATTTGAAGGCAAGCCTCTCCAACTTGGATGCCATTGTTGATTTGTTGGGAGCACCCCAATGTTGGAAGAGAGTTGTTGTTGACATTTCTTCTTTCAAAGCTCCTTGGAATGCATTGTCATGTGTGTGCAAAGTATTATAGTGGGGAGTAAAACAACAAGAGGCATGATTTTCTTCAAACCAAAAGATCATTTCAATTCTTTTTTATGCTCTTTCAAACTTGAAAGGTTCATTTGAGTTTCAGGATTTTGCAAGCAACTTCACCATCTTATTTCATTCATAATATTTCCATGGTGTAAAGATTAAGTTGCAGTGATCCATGCACTTTCATTGGATGGGTACTTGTCAAAAATTTCACTTGGTTCAAAGGTACAAAAGAGGTATAAGAAACAAGTTCATTGTTATGCCTTTTAGGCCTACTGGTTATGTAACTGTTGTATTCGGGCATCATTATGTTTTATATGAAAGTTATGTTCAGAAAATTTCATACTTTCAAGATGTACAATTGGGTTTGAGTCATGTAAACCAAGTAGTGAAATTTGTAATTTGTTTGATTTATATTTTTTTATGTCTTCTCGGTAAGAAGGATGTTTCTTTTGATGGCGACATGGACAAAACCATGAGTTTCTATGAATGACTGAAAATGGTGGAACAGACAATGCAAGATCAACTTGGAAAGGGAAAACACAAGTACATGTATTATGTCAATCACAGGTTTCAAGTCGACGGTGCAAGCTGGTGTCAGTTTTTCAAAAATATGCTTCAAGTTGTTGAATAAGGAGAGAATGTTCAGATTTCAAGCTCTGAATGCATTCCTACAAAATTTCTAAATCAGTTTCAACGAGACACCATTTGTGATAGAAGAACGGGGTCCTCAAGAAGAGAATGTTTATTTCCTTATAGAGGAGCTCAAGGAAACAAATACATCAAAATCCAAATGGATCGAGCTTGAAAAGGCGAGGGGGCTATACCCACATCTACTTGTCAGATAATAGTGATCTTTTGGGGTCCAAAAGGCTTCTAGTGGGGAGGAATCGGGTGCTCAGTATTTAGCTCAAAAATAAAAGTTATCATATTGGCTCGAAAACTAAACGATTGTGTCTATCTTGTCACGACAATCGCAATGCAATTCATTTCACTGAAAATCGAGTCCAGATGAAGGAGAAAAGGTCTGTTATTTGTTTTCCTAAACAACGAAAAAAATTTGCAGAATGGGACATAATGATGACATGGCAGTGTAGTTAGCATGATGAGAATATTCTTCAATTTTTTCCAAATGAGGTTGTGACAAGTGTCACTTCAGGATTCTCTAGTTTGGTTGTGTGAAGGTGAAATTGCCCAATGTCCTCCAAGGTGAAATTATGGGTTCATGATGAATATTATGTGGAAATTGTATATATATATATATATATAACTGCGAACCATATTACATAATTCCAAACAATTGAAATGGCAAAGTTTTATTTATGTGGCAAAATATATGAAGGAACGGGTGGAGGGAAAGTCGAACCCATGACCTCCCCATCCCAACTCCATTACATAACCATCGGACCAAGCACTAGACTTGTTAAATGGTGGCCACCATATTCTATTTATGCCTACAGTAATGACCGACGACAGAGTGGAGCAAGCCAGCTCCCTCACCATACGATCACACACACTAAACCAAGGGCCAACGCTAATGGATAAGCACGCTTAGAGCACCATTAACCCTATTTAAATTAATTAATCCAAATTTTAAGTTAGTAGTAGTTTCGAAAGTACTCCAATTTTGGTGGAATTGCCAGCTTTGGCAATGCTAACTAGAGTGTTCTCCAGTTTTAGCGGGGTTTTCTAGGGAAACATTGAATGAAGCATATCTTGAGCAATTTTCGACCAAATGGAGCTCAGAAAGAGGTGCTCTTGGCTAATTTGGACATTGTTAACACATTGGTGTAGATATCAGGAGCCATACAGCTTTGTAAACAACATTTTTTTCCACATTGAGCTAATAGAGAGGCCCAAGCAATGGAAGCTGGACCAAGGAGATGTATCTCGGGAGGGGTGAACTCCTTCATCAAAACACTATGTGAATGTGTCTCTTTGATGGTTTGCTACACTTTACATGTTTTCTATTCAATATTTTTTTTGAAGCTATTTTTCTCATGAATGTCACTTTAAACTTAAGGAAATTTACCTGATTGTATGCACAGACAACTATTGAAACCTCGGCACAAGGAGCAATAAGCAAGCATATGTTTATAAATTTGTAATTGTTATTAGCACAACAAAACTAATCATACAAAAACAGATAACTTAGAATGAATATTTGGCGGTTTATGGTGATGAAAAGAGGACAAGGCAAGCAAGGGTACGTCCTCCCCTAATCAAAACCATTCGTAAACCAGGAAGGAAAAAACTCATTTATGGTAGATGATGACAACAAGGTGGTGGATCTTGGTGATGGGAGAGGTAGTTAATATAAGGAAAATGCTCCAAGATCAAATGGTCATGCTCTACAAGCCAAATTGGGTGCTGGTTTCTATTTCTTATTCTAGTGTCTTTGAGGTGGGGGTGCTCAAAACGATAGAGTTAACAACCATACCCATTGTGTTGGAATGTTTATCAATGACAATGGGGGGTTCAATTTGAGCTTGTGAAATAAAATGGCTCCTCCTAAGTGAGGAAAAAGAAGAAATATGAGAAAACCTACTAAGTTGCAAGCCATAATAAAGAATGATGCTTCAGTTTCCCTCAAAGTTATTTGTGTTGAGTAGGATATGCTCCACATTCAATCTTTAATATACTTTTTCTTCCAGATTAAAACACTTTTTTAACTATCTAAGCTTCTTCGGTTGTAGGTTAGGTTTCCTACCATATATTTCGAGTTTCTTAGCAGAAGTTTTATGGCTGGAATTGACCTCGAGTTCCCACCATGTTTCATTCCTTTCTTTCCCAGTTCTTTAACTTCTCTTGTCTTGTATAAGGGCTCTCTCTCAGAAACCCTTTTCCTGAATTTCGGGTTTGGTTTTCATTTCACAAAAAACAGGGTTGGCTCATCCTATACATCGAAGAAACCCTACAAGACTGTGATTCTCAGCAGTGTTGTAGTGTCTTTTTGTTGCCACTCCTCAGCATGCCTAGGGTTATATAGTCACAGTCAGTTCGGATGTAATAAAAAAAAATCATGTTGTAACTTTGGGACTCTCCATTGAAAAATCTCGTCCTCTTTCATGTTGGCTTTGAATTACAAGTTGAGAACCGACACTGGTTATGATTTTAATCCTTTTGTTTTGGTTGTGAAATGTTAGAGGTTACAATGAAAAGAATTGTTTAACATGCAAAATAAATTTTGTCTTGTTATGTTCCTTTCCTAGATGTATTATGGTCATTTGCTATAAGAAGTTCCTTCCAAAAATTTCATATATATATATATATTATAATATATATAGATATAGATATAGATATAGATATAGATATAGGTCTTTGGCACCATGAAATTTACGTAATTCAAATAGCTTGGTTTATTTTCCTTTCAATTGTTACATGCGAACCAAAACATTGTCTGGCTACTACGACTGTATTTAAGATTTTATACCTTATTATTAGAATTTCCTTTTCGGCTCTGTATGGCCCTTGTCAAGCTTTGAGCTTCTCATTCCTAGGGCTTAAATAAAACCCCTGTTTGTTAATTTTTCTTAAAATTTCATGTGGAGTCAAGGGTTACGTTCTATTTGTGTTACATTTCTTACATATACATTTATTCTTTTGATCATACCTACTTTTCTTAGTATTTATTATTTTGTTTTATGTAAAACTATAATTCCAAGTTTCCTTTTGTTAATGAATAGGCTAACTGTCTTTCCTTGGTAACTTAATATAAATAGCAAATTTTTCCTCAGAATTAAGAAGAATTCCATTATTCTACAGAGCTAACAATTTATTACAGTGTTCCCAATTCATACTATATACAAGATTTAATATATATTCAAATTGTTTTGTATTAAAGAGGCTCAGGTCATTGCAAGGATTTATCATTTTCATCACAGTTTAGGAAGGCCATAGAAATTGAAAGGACGCCAAGTAATCTAAACAGGATGATGGTTGGAAAATTAGAAGTTGCCCTTTCCTCTTAGCATTTTTATTTCATCTCTTGATTCATTTATGGAGGTATCGACTTTTATTCTATTATTTTTATTTTTATTTATTTATTCACTTGAACCCTGGGCTTTTAAACTTCATTTTCTCCTCTTTGTCTCCTTTGATTTCTCCCCTTTGGTTAATCGTTAATTCCTCCCTCAACTATTTGTTAGTTTTTTTTACCCTTTGGTTGATTCCCTTTTATTTTAGTTTATTTAATTTAATTTATTCTATTTTTTGTATTTCTATATTTAACCATTTGAATTTGGTCATTTATAATATGTATTAAATTCTAATTTATGAATATTTAATATATTTAATTAGTCTATAAAATAAAATAAAGTTGAAATCAACATTATTTATATTGTTCAAATAAATAGATAAAAATTATAAATACAATACTTCCTATATATGGTTGTAAAAAAGAATTCAAGACCTCATATTATGAATTAAGTAAAAAAATTATATTCCAAAATATATATAAAAAAATATTAAAAAAACAATTCTTTATTTTGATTTTATGATTTAATTTATTAAAAATATCTCTTAATTTTTGGTCCTGTAAAAAATAATCGTTACATTCTAACTGCTGGAATTCTCGGTCCCTTCATCCACTCTCTCTATTTATTCGATGCCACGATCTAATTCTCCATATTGTCCTCGCGATGAACCACACATCCTGGTGCCAGGATCTGATTCTCCATATTAACCCGACGATGAACCACATTGGATGGTTCGAAATGCATCTACAAATGACTTTTGATGTGGTTATCACCAAAACAAAAAATCTCATAAATAAAGATTCAGTTTGTTATGTAAAAGACCCATTTTCTCAGATGCATTGTAACACATAATTCCTTTAAACAAAACTAAGAAAATAAAACTTGCAGAGATACTTATCTTTATTCTATCTCTATTGTAATAAAGGTCAACTAGGAAGACTGCACCACTCAAACACGAGACTGGAAATGATGTCCAGTCTCCACCTGAGCTTCCTCCCTTCCAAACAGTTAAGAAAATAATTGTTGAGATAGCATATTCTTGAACCTCAGGACCTCACTAGTCCAGTTTAGAATTCTAAACTCAAGGATTTTTCCCAAGGTTTCCACTGGCTCTGTGTCCAACTCAAGAACACCTTAGCCTGGCAGTATCTTTCCAACCTTCACAACGTTCTGTGCAAGGTACCAAATTCCCATTCTTATTCTCTCTTCATCCTCCAGCCTGCATTTTCCATCCTTGGATCTTTTTTCCCACTGAGATGTTGTTTTTCCATCTCTAGAGAGAGAGTGGAAAAAAAAGATAATTGTTTCTAACTATCTGGAGGTTTGAAAATCAGTTTTTCTTGGTCTTTCCCCATGACTTTCAAAACATATAATTATTTATTACCAAATCAATATTGTCTTTTAATCATAAAGTTTCATTAGGATCCTTTCACTAAGCCATGAGTCATTAAGTCTTGTAAACAGGGAAAATTTTAAGAACCCCCCTAAATTTACATGTATAATAAATGGGCGAATCTCCATGGTATATAGGAAAAAAGGAAGACGATTTTATCAATAATATGATATGTATATATAATTTGTTGGCGAATCTCTCACTAGGCATGGCGAATATCTTACTCAATTATAAAATCTTGTGTTTATTGAATACACAAATGAAATCATTGCATTTATTTAAAATATCTTTTGAAATCAAAATTACCGAAATTACATATCGATAATATAGTGGGTGTAAGATAAAATTCACCCATGCCATTCACAGAAAGCATGAGAAAAAACCTAATACTATATAAAAAAACCAAGAAAAATTCAAATTCATCACTTTTAGGGACCTCATAACCACCCTGCCAATACACAAGTATGTTCTTGTTTGCAATTAGAAAAATTACCCAAATTACAATCTGTTTACTCCCCTTCTAGGGACCTCGTAACCACCCTGCCAATACACAAGTATGTTCCTGTTTGCAATTAGAAAAATTACCCAAATTACAATCTGTTTACTCCAGCGTATGTTGGAAAGTTATAGAAGGATGACTAGTGCAATCAATCCATTCCTTTTAGCCCTAGATTGTTTCAGTTTAAAACAGAAGTATACAAATATACTTGTCCAATGTCTATGCTTTAACCATTCACCTTAAGATGTTTTTACAATATAATTTCCTAACTCTATTTAATATCTTCATTATCATAAAAACCAACCTATATCCATCTTAACTCCACATCTACCACTCTTAGGGGGATGAAATCTATTTATCCCTCTGAGCACTTGGTAGACCCAGAATTAAAATGGATCTAAGATAGAATTTCCCCTTTAAATAGTCTATGCTCACATGAATACCATGGGTCAATACCATGGGTTATCATAAACTTGGAGCTTAAAAATTACTATTATAATTTATAAAAATTAATAAAATTAATAGGTGATTTTTAGTTTATTTTTATTTTAACCAAGCTAAAATGTTTAACATACATTAAATTACAACATCCATTTTTACTCTTGGTCGGATCAAATATTTTTTCACTCTATGCTAGTTTGCATATCACGATATTTGATACCTCTGGGGGGTTAGTAGATCAAGAGTAAAGATAGATCTATTTTGGTTTAATTCCCCCATTTAAGTAGGCTACATTCCAAGTGAATACCATGGGTCAATACCATGTGCCTTTTGGTGAATACCATGGGTCAATACCATGTGCCATTTTTATTTTTATTAATACTAATATTAGGGTTATTAATGTTTTTTTGCATGGTATTAA